>AZIM01001683.1:103953-114734 GCA_000516915.1 Ophiophagus hannah
GTAGGGTCTCCCGCTTGGGCGGGGGGTTAGACTAGATGACCTATAAGGTCCCTTCCAACTCTGATTATCTGTTAAATCTCTTATTTCTCCAAAATATCCCAACCTTTTGATATTACATTTGAATATTTTCTATATAAAACACATTTTTTTAGAAGAAGATTGCTGCCATAGGTGAGATGTAGCCATGACAATTGCTCTTGCATTAAAACCCTGGGTGGGTGCTGTTTAAGAAGAATTATTTCCTTTCCTACAATGTGGAATGCTGATGGTAGCTTTCCTTCAGCAATTCTCATTAAAACAAAATCACCCTTGTGGATTTAATAAAATGTATTTGTCTTCCCCCACAAAAAGCAATTGCCTACAAGAATTATTAATAAAGCAAGGACAAAAAGTCACCATAAGGAATATGAAAAAAAGCTCCTTCTTTTGATTCATCTGACAGCAGCTTTTGGTCAGGCAGCAGCTTTGCTGTATGTGATGGCAGTTCATAGAACAGTGCTTCTATCTCTGATCAGGTTGGGATGCAATGGCACACAAAGACATTAAAGTCATCTGCTTTTCCTTGCCTCCTATCCTGCAGAAAATAATTCCTTCCTGTGCTAACAAGCCATTCTCTATAGAATTTTAAGCTGATTTAATGCAACGTGCTCTTCATCCTACTGTATGTGTGCTCAGCCTCTCCAGGAAGAAAAATGCCTTCCTATCTAAGTAAATGATGCAAGGGAGCAGGGCCATGTGTTCATGTCTATCAAGGTTCTGGTATTTAAGGGTTAATTGATAGATTAGTGCCTCTCCCAAGTACAATAATTAGTTCTCCCACCAACACTGACAGGGAAAACTACTTGTATAGAAACAGAAAGCAAGCCCCATTCCCTTCCAGCACTGATGAGGTTGCCTAGTTAGGTAATGAATGATATATCTGCAAGAAAACAACCAAGCTCAGAGAACACCAAAAACTCCACAGATTAGTGCCTCTATACTGAGACCCGGAGACTGAAATTTCCTATTTGCATATTGAACCAAGTTGTAGGCAGAGAGCTTTATCATTTGTCACTTCAGGAGGAAATTTATCATTTGCCACTTCAGTAGGAAATACAGATCTTGTATCTCAGAAAGTCATTTTAACAGCATGTCAGAATGTTCATATGACTACTGTACTTCACAACCAATGTGAAATCCTTCTGTACAACCTTAATTTCCAATGTGAAATCCTTTTGTACAAGCTTAACTTCCTCATATCAGAATTCCAAGTCTGACTTGATTCACCACATTGTTCAGACAAATTCTCAATACTGCTGCTTCATTTTTACATCTGATTATGCTTAGCACTATGATGTGAGGCATTATTTCTTAACAATCAAACAAATGCAGTACTAATATATGAAGTGGTGAGGAAACTTGAATCAAAAGAGAAATCATTAAGGAAATAAGTCAACTGCAGGAAAACCCGCTTTCATTGGTTAAGACATTTGGACAGTGTTAAAGCATTTGTTTTATTCATTTATAAATACTGTTGTGTTTACAAGCATTATAGATGTGTATATTATTCCCAAACTTTCAAACATATAATACTTAGAATATGTAACAATCAGGAAAACAAAAGCATTAATCTCAAAATTTGGAAGGCCACTCAAAAAAAGTTGCATAAAAATACATTCTCTTCCTTCACACACAAGCCACTCTTTTCTCCAATTAGTTATTTACAAAGAATTGTAAAATGTTTTTTAAAAACAGATAACACTTAGAATATTTGCATGTGGGAAGTTAATGAGCCAACAGTAGGATGCTGTTCTATTTTCAGGAATAGCTTTTACAGTAAGGGATTTTGACTCTTCAATATTATATACTAAACAGTCAGGAGTGGAAAGATACACAGCGGATTTTAATATAGTTTGGACCCTTCCATTGGCTCAAGAACTGACAAAGTTATATTCACCCAGAGTTCAACTTGCCCCAAGAAATAAAGGAATCTTGGGGAATGGATGAATCCATCAGTAAGTTGCTAAGAAATAATCTTGGTAAAAAAACAAAAACAAAAGCAAACTCTTCTTGGAACATGCTGCATCTAGTAGAATCACACAAAAAGATTTTAAACACAGAATAAATGTGATCGAAACACACCATTCAAAGAAAAAGCCCTGGGAAACTGAAAGCTTGAAACAAAGATATTATAGTTGCCTTTGAGATACAGACCTTCTGCTTCCCATGTTTAATATCCCTAAATCAGAAGCTTCTCTCCCAGGTCAGCAGGATGAGTGGAGCTGGAAGGTCAAAGATGGGGAAAATGAAGCCTGTTGTACCAAAGCTGAAGACTTCATAAAAATGCATATATTTGAGTGGACAAGGACAAAGTACATTCTTTGTGATGGGACATTCAATTTGCTTGCAAAAAATCCTGTCAAAACAAGTTCATTGTTAGATTTTGGTAAGCACTAGAATAATTGAAAGGGATGTGTTGAGAGACATCTGCATATACACTGTGGAAGTCTTCCTGATGTACTGTACACTGGTGCACTCTTCCTCAAACTCTTCACAATTTTGGGGAGGTTTTGGTTACTTTTCACATCCTAGTAACTTGAAAGTAGAACTTGATGACCCAATGGATCAGGTTTAAATGGGGGCAAAGGATTACATTTTGCTCTTCACAGTAACAAAATATTTTTATGGGTTGGGAATTCATTAGGTGTCCCAGAAAGTATATAGACTTTACATTTTTCTTTACATTTATACCATTCAGTTAGGGACAAATGTTAAATTTAGTTTAAAGCAGGAATGGGGGAAGTGAAGGCTCCTGAAATTACTGAACTACAGAAATCTCAACCATCATGTTCAATGGTGAGGGATGCTGAGATTTCAGGAACATTTGAAGGGCCACAGGTATCTCATTTTTGTCCTAAGAAATAACAAACCTTAATCTTTATATATCAGTGATAGTCCAAGGGTTATGTTTAATTTATATTAATGCTTTATCAGCAAACAGAAACATGATTAGCCTTATACTTTGAATTATTCCATGGGAATAAGTTTTTTAAATGGTAATTATTAATATAAACATCCCTTCAGAGAAAAGAAGAAAGTGATATATCAATGACTCTGCACTAGCTTCCAATAGTAAAAATCAAGTGCATATGCATTGGAAAATGATCAAGTTAGATTCATCTAATGCTTCCTGATCATCCAGATTTCATCCATGACTTGTTTCCATTAACAGTAAAACAATATGGACAGAAACAAATAAATACTAAACAAACTTTTCTAAATTCAAATGTACTCATATATACTTGCTCTTGCACCTACGTATCCCTGTCTTCTGAAATGCCTTTCCCTCATCCTTTTATGTTCTATGATCAGTTTGTCCATATTACAAGAAAGAGAGCCTTCTCATAAAGTAACCAATCTATCACTAAATGGCTATTAAGACTTTCTTCCCTATTTGTTTTCCTATACTTAGTTCTTTTAACATATAGTACCTCTAGTTTCATATGAAATTTAATTCTTACTAGCCAAATTCCACTGAATTTCTCCATTTGCAAGGAATAAAATTGTGCTTCATCTTATGCTTCTTAAAGCACTTGCACAGGGATTTTAAAAATCTTAGATATGGAAAAATTCATAGGTGAAAACTTTCAAGAACAAGAACCAAAACAGAACCATTCATTTCCCATTTTAAATAAAAACTTCTATCATCCACAAGCTTGAAAGCTTTCATGTCACAGGCTAAACTTTCAACCATTCTCCTCTATCATTTGCAGCTTATGCAGAGAACATTTTAGCTGACTGCACAATTAAAATAGAACATTCATCTAAATCTAAACTTAATTGGGTCAGAGCAATAACCAGTGAGGGGAGTAATATTTTCGTTCTTGATATCCTTTAAAAATAAGGAGGAGTCCTGAATTCTTGAGGCAAGTTTACCTGATCATATAAACAACTTAAAACAATTTGATTTAAACATGAATATGCCTTTTGCCTATCCACAGATTCAGCCCTTCATTAAATCAGGAAGTTTCTTGGAAATACTTCCTAGTTTCAAATGAAAATATTAGAATAAGATATTAAAACATACACTAATTCTTGAGTTGGTAGTTATATTGTTTAATTCAAATGAAATAAGTAACTTCCATTCAAGATTTTCCTTTTCACTATTTTTTGAGAGAAGGAACAAATCTCATTCATATTTCAGCTTTTAAAACTAGATTAAGATTTTCTTTGCCTCAGGATAAAAATGGGATCATTTAACAGTTTGAAGGTGGTTTGAAATAGTTGAAAATATAAGAAAAATATATTTAGGCCTAAAATATTAAGATATTAATTGTTGCCATTCATCTTAATGACATCCAAGAAATAATCTGTTTTCATCCCTGTTGCCCCCCCACAAACATTTTATGGTGAGCATATTGGATTGTTTCATGATTAATCAGCTCAGACAATTATAGGCAGAATTCAATTTGATCTAATTCCAACTCTTGATTAGATAGGGCACAATTCTTCATAATAGGCCTTATTTATATTTATCCTTAGATTTCTGGATATTAAAACTAAGGTTGGTTTAAGTTACTATATTCCAGGTATAAAATAACAGTAGTAGTATGCAGGAACTCTTGCAGAATTATTCTTTTTTCATTTCCATGACTGTTTATGGTAGAGTTTGACCGTACCAACTAAAAATCTTTTGTTCATATCCTTCTGCAATCCTTTATGGGGCTGAAATAAGTTAGGCAATAGAAAAGCAATATCATGAATATAATTCATTACAATTACAAAATATATTTAGCTTTCACATATAATTGTTAGACACACCTTGAAACCTGGACAATATCCAAAGTTCCCAATAAGGGAGACAGAGGAAACCAAAGGGCTGCTGAGAGCCTCAGAGCTAAATTAGAAAGCTCTAAGTATAATGAATGCACTGATCACTATATCAGACTTTGATACGTTTGTACAGCCAATATCTGAATTAGTCAGCTCATAGGTGGCAACTCCTGGCTCTTAACAGAATTCTGCATTTTTTTGTAGCCAATAAAAGCAAGAAGAATACATGAGAATACAGAATAAAAAGGTGAAAGAGAAAAGACCAGTCACCTCTTTGTTATAGTAGTCCATAATAGATTTTTTAAAAGCCATATTGTGTTGACCATTGAGCAATGATGGCAAAAAGTAGTACTGCTCACTTGTATCTATGAATAAGCTGCTTTTCTTAAATCCCAAAGACTCTGTTCTAATCAGTTATGAAAACTGACTAAATCCAGACCAAAAAGTATAGCTTCAAAATGTGATATCATGCTTTGGAATACAAAGGAAGAAAGAAAAGAAATGCAGTGGTCAGGATTTGGAAAAATATATTAAGTGCTGAAAGTGAAATCTCAATTTTATAACTAAAGAAGCATAGTCACTGAAGCTGCTAGTATTCTGAGAATCTATAAAAGTTAATGCACTCATTTCCAGTATGATTAGAAACCAGGGTGTGAGTGCTACTGATCTTACTATTGATATTAAAGACAAGTGCATTTATGTTTACAACTGTGCAAATGAAACATTGCATTAAACTTCTCAAATATTAGTAGTATATTTTTTTATCAAGGCTTTCCACCAAGACTTGAGACAGCATTTTGCACAGGACATAAGCACCTCTAACCACCACTATTCTTCCACTTTAAACTCTGAGAAAACTTTTGTGTTTTCAGTTTTGCACCTAATGAACATTATCTTAAATCCGACTTATTTGCTCTGATTTTTATGCAATGTTATTACTTCACTGGTAAATGATTCATTTTGCTTATAAAAAGATAGGCTGAGATACATTCTGCATGGAGATTTTATACAAGTGGAAACCCACCCTAAGCAATTTTTGCTGTTGGATGTCCTTCCACCAGAATTCTTGAAAAAAAAAGGGACCATAATAAGAATGTGACAGTTATAAGGTGTAATCATCTATTAAACAGTCCTAGAGAAAGTAACTATGAAAAAAACCCAGTAGGAAGCATCTTGAGGAAAGATGGAAAGAAGGGAAATACAATTATTGGGCCCCAATATTACATTGGTTTCAAATCCAACATTAAATAAAACAGTCAAGTATTAAGAGATATGTAGAATATGCATTTCCAAGGCAATACACCATTATGAGACTTCCAAAGAAATAAGCCAACAAGTTTTTTTAGACTGCAGACTCCCAAATTCCAGAAGGAAGAGTAATTCCATTTCACTCCCTATTCCTATTCCTTGACAGTATCTTAAGACATGTTCGATTGACACTATAGTCACTTCTATATCACTTATTACAGTCAATACTTCTTTACATCAGATTAAGGTTGGATGCATATCGGGTTTACAGCAGATGGTTTGAGTAGTTCAGACAGTGCCAATCATTCTTTGTCCCTTTGAATAAATTACTTCAATATTGTAAAAATAATAAACTTGTGGTGAGGCATGCTTTTAGAAGAAAGGGAAGGGGTAAGCACTGTGCAAAATAAAAATGCCCAGCAAGTGCAAGGAGCTGTGTGTGTTGCCAACTGGTCCATGGCTAAATTGCCAGCAGTTCTTTCAAGTGGAAGATCGGAAGTCGGTGGCAGAGTTGGCAGTTTGTGCACAGAAATCTCCTCTTTCTGCCCATCCTTTGTTCAATATGCTACTTTGAAAGTTTACTGATGACTCGGATGAGTGCTCCATTCTCATCTTTCAGCCGCTGATTGTCTGACTTCAGATCTGTCAAAACCTGTTTCAAAGATAAGATAGAGCATCAAAACATTTCTGTGCTGAGTGTCCCAGAACATCCCAGCCACTGGGAGGGGGAAGCAAAGTGGGGAGAGGGAAAAAAATAGTAATGTATACAGTAGTAATCTGTATTCATATAAACGTCTTTTGCTTAGCACATGGCCAACTCTCCCTACTCAATGAAAGAGTATTTTACCTTCCTAAAACAGAAGAGGGAAATTATCTGAGATATATGCAGAACAGAAAATTACGTGTTGACTGAAATGGCTGATACAGAACAACAAATGATGCCTTGCTCTCATCCATAACAAGGCATAAAATATCCCAAATTAGTCAAGTTATTTTGATGCATAAGACAGAAAATACCATAGGCATCTTTCTTCAAACTTACCTCTCAAAATAAGATAACTAATAAACCTCTATCCTTTTCTTAACATCCAGTTTTCATTTTAATAACAAACTTATTACATTTGGAAAAAGAATAGTCTTTTTTTTCAATTTTGAAAGGAAATTGATTAACTTTAAACACTTTAGACCAAATATGTATATCTATCTCATTTTTGTGTGACAAATCACTTATGGATCAAAGAGCCTGGTTTAGGTAGATCTTTGGTTACACATTATAAAGTGCAAACATACAATTAACAGTAATGATAAGTTGCTCAAAAATGAGGTTTTATTACTTCAATTATTATTTCAATCCATATTTCATCTATCTATAGGAAAGTAAATGGCATGGAATTCTTTGTGGAAAGTGTTTTAGTAAACTTTTGTCAGTTTTTTTTAGACTGAAAGTGGCTTTCGATGTCTTATGTGTTCCATAAAATAAACTAATAAAAGGTACTTAGAGTTAAATTTTCTTCATTTTTGAAATGTAAATTGTCGTTTTAGTTGATTAACAGCTTGGACTATGAAAAAAGTGGTATTAGTAAAGTGTGCTTAGAAATGTCAAGGGATTCTTAGGCAAGGACATTCAAGAGTAAGCTACTTTGGCCAGAGATTTGGATTCTTAATAATTTACAAAATAGGACAGCTTGTGCACATATTTAACGAAGGTGGCATACTTTCGATATGCCTCCACTCAGCTCCCAAGAATTCCTATAGACAGGCTTCTATTGAAAGAAGTGACAAAGTGCTTGGTAAGATGAGGAATACTGAAACACTTTTGACAGCTGATCCCAAAGAAAGGGGATCATTTATCAGTGAGATGAAATATCTGTAATCTACTTAAGATGGAGTCACAAACACAAATTTATTTGGGATCTCTTGCCAACAGAAATACACAAGTGGCCACTAATAACTCAATGTATCTTTCTATTGCCATATGATAGGATAAAAAAAATATGTACAAGTTCTTTTCTCAGTCGAGCAAGCATGTTGAAATTAAGCAATCCTTAAAGGTTTATTCATAAAAAGAAGAGGCAATAATTTGAATTGAATTGATAAGGCATGATGAAAGAAAGGGATACAAATTAATCAATTCATCAAACAAATAAAAATATTTCTTAAAATGCATTTAATTCCTGCTTTTCCCTTAAATTATTCCTGACTTCTTTTCTCTACAGGTGGTGAGAAACTAAAACAAAAATTAAAAAACCCTGACTGACAAGCTAATAGAATCTACTCACTAAAGGAATCCAGCACTAGTGAGGCTTTTTCAATCAAGGCTGACTCCACAGTACTGGGTTAGAAAAATAACATACATATTTTCTTATTTATACCTAAAAAAATTTTTTTCAATCAAGGAAGGGTTTTTATCAAGAACTGTGGTTCAACTCTGAGCCAAACAATGAGATCTTAACACAGTACTATACATGCTGTATAGATAGGTATAGCTGTGAAAATGGGAGACTGAGAAAAATACTGTTGATCCTTTCATTTATATATTTTGGAGAAGTTTACCATGGATTGCAAAAAGAATAGTCAATCTGGGGCCAGATGAATACTGACCATTTTCTTAATCAGCATAGTTTGAGCATCTGATGCAAATGGATGGGCTGGAGGGGAAGAGGCTTTTCAAGGTTGAAAAAAGTATAAGAAAGGGAAGGCTACAGATAAAGTGAATGACTGGGTTTTAAGAAATTTGAGAAAATTCTTGGAAGAGTTGTGTGTTATTTTATTTATCTACTGTATAGGCAGTGAACGGCTATTTCTATCTATCTATCTATCTATCTANTATATATATATATACACACACACACACCTCACACACACATACTGTACATACACATATACATACATATATTGTACATATGTTTATGCATACACACACACACACATACAAACACACACACATTATTATCAATGGCCCCACAATGCTAAAGGTATTCTGGAAGAACCATTTCTTTACAATGGTAACTATAGAAGCCATGAGCGCAGGGTCATCCTAGCCCCAAGAGATGGGCTGTTCCATCGGGGGTGGGGTGGGGGAAACCCTCACAGAGAATTCTTGCAACAGGCCTCCTCTTATTTTACTTCCTAACAGATAGGGATCCTTGCTATGTGCTCTCTGGCCATATAAGGCTTTAAAAAAGCAGTGATAAATAAACTGTACAACTGGAGGTTATCAACATGCTAATTTCAAATTTAATTGGGGCATGGCATCTTCCAACACCTTCATGAAAATACTAAACAGGATAAGGGAAAGGCCTGAGGCTTCACAGTACTCATAGAAGGGAATATTTGAGGGTTTAACTTTTGCCCTGGCCATGGACACTGGAACCACTATAATCTGGCACCTCCAATTCTCAGAACTCCCAAGCAATCTACATATGATGCTGTGATTAAGAAACACTGAGAAATTTAGAAGAATAAGTATGATTACACTCCTTCCATTCAAGTCCTATGAAAGTCTCATGTGAGGGACTATGTGAGGGACCAATGTGATTTCTACACCATACAGAGGCCTCAGTTCAAACTACCATGGATACAAACAAACTTTGGTCCTGGCACTTTTTCAACCACCTGTCCAAAAAAGGAGAGTTTGAGGATAGGATGGCAGTTATTCATTTCTGTTGGATTCAGAACTGGCTTCTTGAAGAGCCTTGGCGATGCAGGCTGTTAATCACCTAGCACTTACCTCAAGCTGCCTGCAATTAGTGCAGGCTCAAATCTCACCAGGCTCAAGGTTGACNTAAGCTGACTTTGTAAGAATGCCTCTTGGTAATAAAGCAGGCATATACAATGGAATGAAAGCTATTGCTGAGTACATTGGATGGTGCTCCAGAGAGCACTAATTGTAAGCCACCCTGAGTCTCCAGAGAAGGGCGACATATAAATGTGAATTTTTTTAAAAAAAGAGTGGGAAAACTGATGTCTGTCAGAGCTACTCTTCCCTCAAAGAAGCATTGATTATATTTTGAATCTAATTCACAGTCCCCCCACCTCCACTGACATTTATTAGCAAGGTAGTAAGGATCTAATCCACATGTAGTAGAGCTCTGTCCACTCTTAGATCACAGAGAACTCTGTTCTTAGATACGCAAAGGGTCAAAGTTATCCCACATATCATCACATAGATTCTATCCATCCAACTTCCATCTTGGGATGAATGCAGTTTCCAACTGCTGCTAGGGATAAGTCAAAATGGAGAGTGTTTGTCCATGCAAGCATTAGGAGTTGAGCCTGACTTAATGGCATCTATGATTAATTAATTAAGGACAGATACAAGATGAATTTATTTATTTATTTATAATGGAATTCTATGCCGCCCTATCTCCTGAAGGACTCAGGGTGGCTTACAATGAAACAAAAATGCAAAACCAAAACTCATAAATAGAAACCCCAATTAATCATGTTGAAAACATAAAACCAATAAACAGTTAAAAGCAGTTAAAAAAACCCCTTCAGTCCAGGTTGGCCGATCGAAAAAGCCATGCCTTCAGGTCGCGACGGAAGGATCAAAGGTCAGGAGCCAACTGGAGCTCCACGGGTAGTTGGTTTCAAAGGGCGGGCGTACCCACAGAAAAGACTCTCCCCCTGGGGGTCGCCAGCTGACATTGTCTGGCCGATGGCACCCTGAGGAGACCCTGTCTGTGGGAGTGCACCGGGCAATGGGAAACCGTTGCTGG
>AZIM01001683.1:137237-154114 GCA_000516915.1 Ophiophagus hannah
ACATGATAGCAGTGTTCCAATATCTAAGGTGCTACCACAAAGAAGAAGGGTCAAACTATTCTCCAAAGTAGCTGAAAGCAGAACAAGAAAGAATGAATGGAAACTAATCAAGGAGAGAACCAACCTAAAAATAAGGAGAAAATTACCTGACTGTTGAACATTTAATCAACGGAATGGTTTACCTTCAGAAATTGTAGATGCTCCATCACTGGAGGTTTTTAAGAGATTGGACAACCATTTGTCTGAAATGATATAGAGTTTTCCTGCTTGAGCAGTGGATTGGACTAAAATACCTCAAAGATTCCTTCCAACTTTTATTCTGTTATTTTCTTACTTATTGGGATTGTATGGCTACTCAACTCAAAACTATGTGATTTTGTAGCCCATACAGCAAGAACAAACAGGGAAAAAAAACCATACAGCATTAAAAAGGTAATACAACCAGGGGTGGGATTCTACCAGTTCGCACCTATTCGCTAGAACCAGTTGCTAACATTCTAAGCAGTTTGGAGAACCGGTTGTTNGGAGTTTTTTTCCCCTCCTTTGCTGGTACTTTGCGTGTGTGGAGTGACCATTCAAAGTTACANNNGCACTGAAAAAAGTGACTTATGACAATTTCTCACACTTACGACTGTTGCAGCATCCCCACAGTCATGAGAGGCCAGGCAAGAAGATGCGTGCTTCAATGTGAGTGATATTGAGTTGGTCACACCCAGCCAATAACATGACCACCAAGCCANAGTCACATGACCACCAAGCCACACCTAACACCTAAGCCACGCCCACAGAACCGGTTGTTAAAAATTTTGAATCCCACCCCTGAATACAACATAAAAATAGAAACTAAGCACAATAGTTAAATAACAAAAATAGGATTCAATTTAACAGAACCCAGATGCCTTGAAGAAGCCAGAAGCTTAATGGCTTTTCTAAAGGCAAACAAAATTTGGATCTGTTATATATCAAAGGAAAGATCGTTCCACAGGGAAAGTTAGAGAAAAGGCGTACAGTAGATCCCATGAGATGGCAAAGTTTAAAAGAGGGAACTGGAGAGTGCCCCCCTATGGTAACACATTGGCAGCAAATATTCTATAATAACCAACAACTTGAATCACACCAAGAAGCCTATTGTGAGCCAGTAGAGCTTGCAGACTGGTGGTGTTACATGGGCATGATGAACTATGTTCTATTGCTATCTACACTGCTGCATTATGGACCACCTGAAGTTTCTGGATGGCCTTCAGAGGCAGCCCCACATACAGACCATTGCAATACTACTTTGCGAAGTCACTAAGATATGAATGATTATGAGCAAGGCCTACCAGTCCAGGAATAAGTACAAGTGGCACGCCAGAAGCAATTGTAAAATGTTCTCCTTGGCCACAGTTGTCCACCTACTCTTCAAGTAGAAGCTGTGTATCCAGGAGAATCCTTATATGTACACCAAGTCTGAACAGGGCAGTGTCATTCTATCCAGAACTAAAGATGGAAATCCTCTAGTTCCCAGATCAAGGGAATCTAGAATCCATGGCCACTCAGTTTTGGCAGGGTTGAGCCACAACCTCTTTTATCATTTCTAGCTATCATACCTATCAGATAGTAGGACATAATCTCCTCAGCTCCACTTAGATAGTTGGCAACAGAGGTGTCATTTGCAACTGGGTGTCATCAGCATATTAATGATATATCACCTCATACTGATGGATGACCTCAACAGGTGGCTACGTGTAGGTATAAAAAGGAGGGGGGAGAAGGTAGAGCCCTGTGACAACCCACAAAGGGGGGGGGGGGGTAACCTTGAAAATTCCTCTCCCACCAAGGCAGACTGGGCCTCAAAGAAGGAGAACCAATGCAAAATGTTGTCCACCACTCTTAGTCCCTCATCCAGAGGTACACTATGGGTTAGGCTGATGGTATAAAGGCCACCTAGGATCAAGAAGGCCCAGGATTAATGCCTCACTCCCATTCTAAGCTTGCAATAGGTCATCAACAAGCACAACCAAACCCATTTCAGTACTATGTCCTGGTTTGAATCTCAACTGGAAAGATGGTCTGCTTCCTCCAAGGCCCTCTGAATTTGGCTGAGGCCAACTGAAGAGATTGTGGGAAACTGGATGAAAATTATCCAGATTAACTTAGTCCAAGGATGATCTCTTGAAGAAGGGGCATACTGCCATCTCTTCCAGAGCTACCAGAACCATTCCCTCCCCTCCAAAAGGCATTTACCACTACTTGGATTCATTCACATGTGGATTCTTGGAGGCCTCAACCTACCATGAGGGACATGGATCTAATATATATGGCAGACACATATCTCCCAAGTCCCTGTCCATTTCCTCAAGACTAACAGACTTGAACTCATTCTAGAAGACTGTGCTTCGGTCACCTCCGTAGGATTCAAACTTAGAGTGAAACCAAGCAACTTTATTCACCAAATGATGAGAAAAGCTCCACAGTGAACCTGCAATTGTTCCACCAATTCTTCCTGAGCCAGAAGAGCCTGCTCACTGACACTCAAAGACATAGTAAGGTGGAAAATAAGCTTCCAAGAAAAGTTCTTACTGGCAGTCTTCACTTAATTGGGATCATAATTTTTGTTGCTAAGTGAAGCAGCCATTAAATAAAACATCACATGACTAGACCATTTAGTGATGGGATTTCCAACAGTCATTTCCTGGTTGTGGTTGTTGGATGAAAACCTCATGCTTCTCCTGCTCTGTCCTAAAGTGTGCTGCCCTACTGAGCTTCAATTTCTGTCATCCACCTATCTCCCCATCTCTGCATTTTTGGCCACCTTGCTCTACATCACCCTAGCCATCCTGCACTGGGCCACTGCTGCTGTCCCCAGCTGCACTTCACCATCTTTTTCTTCCCTCTGCTGACGAGGCACACCTGTTGGCCATGTGGTGGACATATGTATTCAGCAGCTGCTTTGGCTGGGTGCACTTTGTCAGCAGTGGGACAAAAATGGCAAAGGGCACTGGGGAGTCAGAGATGGTGGAATGTGGGGTGGAAGAGTGCTGGTCAGTGTACAGGGTGGCCAAAAGGCCAGAGATGGGGGAGGTGGGTAGTGGAGGCAGTTGAAGTGCACCTGCAATTGTAAATGCCAAGCACCTAAATTTTGATCATGTGAACACAGTGATGATTCAACAGTCATAAGTTCAAAGACCAATCCTAAATACCATTTGTTCAGTGCTTTGAATGGTCACTGAACAGATGCTTAAGAAATGACTACTTGTATTTGCATCTGTTTGGATTTGCTCCCTATAGAATGCCAATGGCACTGATTGATTCTCTTGTAGGCCCTCTGAAAACCAGGGAACCTCTGTGCACAGAGACAATCCTCAGGACAATCTGTTGCCATAGCCTCTTTCCAAGTGGTGACCAAGCCTCAACTGAACTGTATATATATAAATCTCAAGAAAAAAAATCTGCAATCTCTCCGTGGCCAAAAAGGGATAGGCTATTTCACTTCAAATGTACTAAATTGAATCCCAAATCCTAGAGCTACAAATTTTGATTTATTGCTTCATTTCATGTTTATCAGTAAAACTTAAGGCTTTGCTTCTTTATGGATTTTGCTATGGTATGAAAACTCTAAAATTCTGGTTTTCTTTGTTGTGAAATGTCTCTGAAAGTTTGTTGTCTACTTGTTCCTTATACAGCTGAGCACTGAGTATAATAAATCATTTCCATTGACACTCTGAACTTGTTTCATCTTTCTCTTGTTAATTTGATTATGTTACTTTCTAAAGCCATTATTTTATCTTATTGAAATAAATATGATACTCTCGCAATTCCTTGCCTCTCATTGCAATAATCTGCTAAATTGTCACTGATAACTCATTTTCATTTGATTGCTCTGTATGTTAATTTCAAATATTCTTTGGGCCATGTTCCCCATAAACAGTCAATTGCTCATTATTTGTTTGCCCTTTTGCCTTAAGTCTTGAACAGTAATATATTCTATAGTATTGAATGGTCACTATAGTTTTTGTAGTTCCATACTTAGATTTCCAGAATGCATCAGCCTGTTTTAATAGTTTGGTGCTACGGTAGACTCCAGAGCTTGGCAACAATATGGAAGTGGTTTACCATTGCCTTCTGGGAGGTTTCTTTTCAATATTCTAGTCTTGCTAATGTTCCTTAAATTCTCATGTACTGCATCTAAATACTAATCAGAGTAGACCCTGCTCAGCTTTCATGATTAGCTAAAGTCAGTTAGGTGCTGCTATCTACACTGGCCCTAATCTAACAAAAATGCTGAAAGAAACATCTCCCCAGCTACCAATCCCATAAAATTTAAAAGAGGAGCTACATTGCAAAAATATAGTCCTAGAGCAAATAGCTTCAGATGACTCAAGCAAATGAACAGAGCTATAAGGGAAAACTAAAGATGCAATCAAGTTAAATCTCATGAAGGCACAAATGACCAGTCACAAACTATTCTACTTTGGATACATTATTCAAAGACTCAACTCTCTGGAAAAGGCTCTAATGGTGGGAAAAGTAGAAGGAAAAAGAACAGCAACAAGGTGGATGGATTCAGTTGCAGTAGCAACGGGTGCAACATTAAACAATCTGAAAGACCAGATTAGGATAGAACATCATGGAGGAAATCTATCTATAAAGTCGCAAGGGGTTGAGGAATAATGATACATAACCAATTCATAACAGCAGAGTAAATTTGTGTGTTAGGGAAATCAAAAAGAGAGAGAGAAAAAAGAGAGAATGGGGCCAAAACCCCAAACCAAAGACATTCATTTGTAGTTTTTTTGCAATTATTATCTGTACTGTTTATTTTACACAATTTTCCAATCTATGATTGGTTTATGTTTAAATTTACTTTGCAATTATGCAAATCAATTTAATTTTAAAATTAAAGTGTCTAAATAGGATTGACATAGTTCTTCTACGCTGTAATTAAATAGAAGAGAAGCAAGAAAGCTACAAAAAAGCAAAAGAGGATAAGCATGTAGCTGAAGGGTGTCTTTTTAACTTGTTTACCATTTGGTGTAACAAAGGACTGATTTATTTCTTTAACAATGAATGTTGATGAGCCTCTTAATTGAAAGAAGAAAAAAATGCCTCATTAAGCAATCAACTGAATAGAGAGTATAGATATCGTCATTTTACATGGTTTCACTGCTTTTCAAACTGGAAGATATTAATACTCTCGGTATTGCTACTGAAGGGAAGAAGAAGAACAGCAAGAAAATTGAGCGCAAAGGGATGAGACACAAGAAGGCAGGAAGAAAATGCAAGGTCAGTTCAGAAAGCTGGATTGAGGTAATAAAAACTACTAATGAGGCACAAAGAAGCAATGTGGAGCAGTAACAAATACATGGTAATAGAAATAGTGGGATATGAATTCCTGAGGATATTAACTAACAGCAAAAACAACATGTGATCTTACAAGTGTAAAAAATTGTTAACAATTATTATGATATTTTCTCCAGAGATAAATTCTTAGCCAAGAGAAACATTCTTCAGGGCTTGAAGTTAAAGAAAGTAATTCATATTTTCCATCAAATTTGCAAAACAAACAGAAGTAAACATACGTCACAGCATTATAAAATAAGTATTAGATGTTAGTTTGCCTTTATTGGATTCTTTAGAACTGTTTTTAAATTTTCAGAATGTGATTGTACTGTATGAAAAGAAAATTGCCCACATCATCTTTAGCACAAGTAAATTTGAAGGGCACTTTTGGAAAAATGAGAAGATCTGGGATTCAGCATATCCAAAACTCCCTTCATTCACCCCAACGCCATGGAAGCCCATAGATTTCTGCCATCACAACAAGTAGAACACTCCTGGTGGAGAGCAAAGTTCCAAGATTAAAGGAGTGTCCCATTTTTGGCACAGCAAATTTCTTTAATCTGGTACATCTATTGTATTCCTACTTTTTTTCTTTTAAAAATAAGACAATGTGGACACTACATATCTGTGGGAAGTTTGTAATGACCATTGCTATAGAGAAACATTTCAAATTGTTCAGTATTCCCTAGTGGTATAAAGTAGGCGTAATGTTTTAATCAACTAATATTACCTCGTCTCTTTTTATACTTCTGAGACAGAAAAAGAGCAATTCAAGGAAATGTCTGAAGAATCTGAGTCCTCAAGTTTCTCTGTAACTTGCAAATGGGGTTCTTGTCATTTGACGAAATAATATGAAACAATGACAATTGCTGTATGAGAGATCCAGGCTATTTTAGAGTATGACACATCATATCATTCTATCAATATACCACCAAACTTTAAAATGGAATATTTAAGTATGTTGGACTTGAGAAACACAGCAGTTTAACAAGCTGTTCAGGTTTTGTCTCATTTCTGTTTTAAAAAAAACTATGTGTTGGTACAAAATATGTAGCTAATGCAATTTCTGATCTTTATGAAGAAATAGGAAACAGTAACTACAGATAAAATTAAGAGGTTTCGTGTCACTGAAGTCTCCTTCTATAATAGAGCCTTGTTAGGGCTTTACTGTACTTCAAGATAAGTACTTCAGATCAGAAATGAACTATGCACCGAGACTACATTTAGGAAAGATATATGTAATGTGTAATTAAGACAAGCCCTTAGGAGTTGAAATAAATATATAGAAATTAAGTGACTGCTTACTCTGAACGTCTTTGCAATCGGGGAAGGAGATGATGGGGGAGAATCAGACTGAGACTTTTTGCTTCGAGTATACTCCTTATTCCTGGTATACAAGGAAGACATGGTCCATTCAGGGTGGTAGCAAGGCAACTTTCAGTAGCAATAAGATAGTACTCCTCTGTCTCTGGCTGAAGATGTATAGTGATGTCTAAAGTAAGAAGAAACTGGTTTGATAATTACAGTGTTTTATCCATTCTTCAAAGTTTTAAGTTTCTAAGCATCCAGATAATGCTTGTAAAAACATATTACAGTCAGCAGTATTCCATAATTCTTTAATCATGGCAAGATAGAACCAGGGAGCTTCTGTAATCGTAGAGAGCCAACCTCAGAACTAAATCAGTCCTCAGATTTTCCAAAATATTTCTTGCTAAACAACAGTTTCCATACAGCAAAGCCAGGATGTTTCCAGATAACCAAACAAAAGAAATCTGATCACAAAAATGACAACCCCTAAAGACTGGTCATTTGTCCAGCTCGGAAGAGAGTTCCATGAAGAGCATTTTTAATCCACAGCATTTATGAGACAGATCTTCATTGCTGGAACTGAGCTGCATCATCAGTGAGAAAGTACAAATAAGGAAGGAATGCTGCTTCAGAAAAGGGCAATCCAGATGAAGCTGTGTTTTGTTCCGTCCTACAAATCAGGAACGCCTTCACACACTTGTATCTTCCCTCCCCTTTTGCTATTTTCTGACATTCCAAATTCTTACTTGCTCAGTGAGGAATGCTGGAGGAAAGCCAAAGGCATAGATTCACTTTCAACTTGGGATTTGGACTGCTACTTGTATGAGAAAGAAAGCTATCGGTTCCAGAAACCCAGAAAGCTTCAAGGTAGACAACTCCACAGAATTCAGCAAACTTGTACAGTCTAAAATCTAGCCATTGTTTAATATAATTGCAAGAAGAGCTTGCTGCTTTTGCAAGATTTTTAACAGTTTAGAATCAACATTAGGTAGGTTAGGTACAAGGAGTGGAAAATTAAAGTCTCTTAAACATAGACTAAATCTTATTAACTGAAACAGATTAGCAGATTTACACAGGCAATATTAAATTATATCTCTATATGGAACAAGTACATGTACTCTAACTAAGTAGCACAGTTCATAAAACAGATTTCTCAGAGTTATATATTTGCTAAATTAGTTTGGATGTCATCACTTTACTAAGAGGTGCATATGAATACCATACTTATTCTAAGAAGAAAACATTCTGAAATCCCCCACTTTGTGAACCCAACAAGTTTGGTTTTTGCAGAATTAAGAATATAGTGGCAGCAGGTAAATTCTGCTTGATAAATCCAGATTTAGTATTATTTAAAAGTAAGATTGATGAAATAATAAGACTTGTTAGCTATTACTTACTCCCATCCTTTGAATTCAGTGATTCTGATTTAACCATGTTTGGAATCAATCAATCAAGCAGATTACAAATTTAAAAATTTCACAAGTATTTTAAAAGGCTTTATTATTATTAAACTGCATGTAAAATAAGTACATGACAATCAAGTAAGTCTTACTTCTGCCTATTAGAAATTAGAACAATTACCATCATTTTCACATTTTCTGCTAATCAGGAGTAAGTCAAAAATATAATAGAGAACAAGAGGTATGTTATTCCTACTTTGCTGGACTGGACATGAAGAGTAACAATACACTTTTGGCAGTGCAAATCTGCAAACCTGTCTATGACAGTGGGGGAAACTGAGACTTTACATCACATGTTCTTCAATGTCCCTTCCTTCATAACTCTGCTTACTAACAGAAGCCCCACCTGTTCTGATGAGGAGTTTATTCATTTTTTTACTTTCAGACTAAAAGGTTAACATCTCTAGGAGCATCACAAAATTTAGTTTGGCCACTATTGCTTTATGCTGCTTAATCCATTCCTAATTTTAAGGTCTTGTGACTATACCAAATTTTATTATGCTTTCTATACTGTATACATGTTTTAGCCTTTGTTATATCTTACCACCAACTAATCACAATAAGGTTCTCCCTATGTGTGGATATATACACACTTCAACACATTGAATAATTTAGTAAAATTAATTTAATATTTTATTCATGAAGTAGGTTGATAATTTTATTAATCAGTTTTAAATATTAGATTTTTAGTATTCTGAATCTTGTATGTATAGTGTTTTGTAGTAGGAATCATTTTGTTTTTGTTAATCAATTAAAATGTCTATGTATTTGAATCTTGTAAACTTGTTACAAAAATGTAAATAATACTGACCAATGACAATAATTAAGATAAAGAAGGAAAATTCATTTTCTTGGGAAAAGCAGTATGCAATTCTCATAGAATTGTCTATTTACACTAAACTTGCTAGTGAAGGTTGATTTCTGTAAATCCATGTGATTGTCCCATATCTCAAAAAAAAAAAAAAAAAAAGTCTGAATGCACATTTGCTGATTTCTTTTTCCTTCATAATTGCTTGGCAAATGATAACAATTAAAAGCAAGCTACAATGCCAGCGAAGAGTATCAAACACCATTTTGAAGGAAGGCTTGCTTAACCCGCCAGTTAATAATCTCCTAATTATACACACACACAATCTTTTTAAACATTGTCAATATAACCAGAACAATAGAGTTATTCATAACCAGCAGTAGTTTAGCTTCCGCTAGAAGGTACTTAGCAGAGTGGGAAGGGAAAGCAGAACTTGATATTTAAAGGGAAAACAAATTACACAATTCAAGTTCTGTGAGCCAGTTTTAAGATCCTGAACTTAACCAATTATAAACAAACATTCCAATTAAAAGTTTAAAAAAGAACTAAAATGGAC
This sequence comes from Ophiophagus hannah, assembly GCA_000516915.1. NCBI lineage: Eukaryota > Metazoa > Chordata > Lepidosauria > Squamata > Elapidae > Ophiophagus > Ophiophagus hannah. Next base: position 146,692 of record AZIM01001683.1, read on the forward strand.
ACTTGCAGTGGCGGATTAAGGCTCACTGGTGCCCTTAGCACTGGCAAATCTTGGTGCTCCCCTCCTTTGTACATACAAGATTTTTTACAAATCTTCATTTTTTTTTCTTTCTCAACTTTGTGGTACCCCCTTTGGGCCTGGTGCTCTAAGCACGTGCTTAGTCTGCTTAATGGTTAATACTCCACTGGACACTTGGCTACAAATTCAGAATTATTTCAACTGATTTTGCCTCTGTAAGTAGCACTCATAAACATAGTCTCCCATTTTAATAATTTTTATGGGAATGCCACAATAAAAGATCAATCTTGGCATTGTTCTAAAAATGGCTATTAATAGAATATATTTTTTTAAAGTTATGGCTTTTGTTTCAGCTCGTTATTCAAGTCTCTAAAATGGTATTTTCTCCGAAACCAAATAACAATACTTCAGTTCAACAAGAGCACTGCAGGGAGAGGAGAGTTGTCAGAAAGATATATTGCGTATTAATAACGATCTTTCTTCTTTCTCAAGACATTCTCATTAGAAATGAAATTCATTTTTCACATTTCCAGGATTTATTAGTCACCTTTTGAAAATCTTTTATAATAGGATGAATCATTCCTTTAGATTAGTTTAATAATTGGAAATTAATATAAACCAGAAATGTAGTACTGTACACTGGTACAATATACCGTAACAATTTATTTCAATATATTAAGTTATACTAACTTCAAATTCCAGAATTTCTTCAAGAAACCTATATTCTGCTAGTTTTCAAAACATCTTATAAGGCAGTCTATTCCCTAACAGATGGTCTATATTCCATTCTTGTCTCAAATTAATTCAGTAATTATCCAAGATTTAATCAAGGAAAGAATTATCTTCCAGTTAGTTAAATTACATATCCCACTGCATCAGACTAGAGGGTAGATCAAGGAGTATAACACTGTTTTCTCTTTTACATATTGCTCATCTCTGTCATTAATTAAGAGATAAGTAATGTTGAAAAGTTAAAAAAAACGGTAAGTCAACTAAAGAAAACTGGGTATTCTTTTTAGATTTTAATATGAAACCAACAAAGTTTAACCATTTGCCTCTCAATAAAGAAGAGTTTTTAAATGCCTCAATATTAAGAATTTAGTCAGTGTCAGAACTCACAATATTCATAACCATTCAGTGCAGCCTTTTGAGGAACCCTTTCTGAGATTCAGAAACATTAGGAGTATCAGTGCTTATAACATTAAGCTCCCCTTTTTTGTGTAGTTAGTATGTGTGATAGAAGGAAAATCAATGGAAAGCAGTTAGGGTAGCTTTATAATTCTACTTCCACAGTAGTTCTGTTCAGATAGTACAAAACCTTTGGGAGCTGGCTTGCATGAAATCTATTCTGCAGATATTTATACAAAATGCTGTTAACTGAGAGGCAGCAAAGAGCGATCTCCAAACTTCACCTAGTGAGCACTGTGGATTTCGTAATACCTATATCAAGCTCATATATACCTAAGGTACTGTATCTGGCCAATTGCCAAGCTAAATAATTTCACCCATGAGCACAAACAATCACTTTAGCTATTTCTAGCAAAATGAATCCCTTGCCATCTCTCCAGTTTAAAATGCACCATAACATTTAAAAAACGTGATCTCCATTTTCTGCTATATTTCCAATACACAAAGTCCATACTGGCCTTTGATTCCTTTAATTTTCTCTCCAATAACTGTGGATGCTCACTTGGTAACCTGGGGACAAGTCCCCTTTTCTCAGATCAGCCTAACTCAAAGAACTATCATGGGAAAAATGGGAGGAGGAAGTTATTGTGTAGCCACTTTGAGCTCCTGAATAAAAGGAGAGATATAAAATAGACAGATAAATAATCAAAAGTCATCTGAGGAAATTTTGGGAATAACAAGCACATTATTCTCATAATTTATATAACATTTGTTATTTCCTATAACAAGCATGTTATAGGAAATAACAAACCACTTGGTATTTTGATTGAACATTCATTTCCTCTTTTACTTTAATTTCAAAGAAGTGTATGGATTCGTTTATAGTCAAAGTGACACAATCTGCACAAAGCATGAGATGTCTGTAAACTCTGAGATACTTTACAGTTTGCAAAATTATGACAAGTCTTTAGAAACAAACTTAGGAGAAGGGAAGTCCAAAAGTTCAAGGAAGAACTACCATGTCTGTGATCATGACATGACGTATGATTATTGGAGGGAAGAAGAAGGGCTAAAAAACCATCAAACCCCCAAAATAGAAGGAATGTAGTATCTTAATAAAGTGTATTGCTTGTTTTGAATAGGAACATTCTACACTACAACTTTTTATTTCAACCTCCACTTTCAACTTACTGTTTAATCTTCTCTAACATGCAGAATCCTATCACTTCAGAAAACTGCTGCTTTTGAAAAACTTTCATATGGCTAGAAGTTATACTTGGCTAAATAAACATTTTTTTGGTAATGATGAACCACCCCAATCTATTCCAGGTGTTGTAAACTAGAAACAACAAAATAAAAGAAACTACCAGAACTGGCTGGTAGTTAATTCCTAAATACCCATTGGAACAGAAGATCTTCACAGATTTGCAAAAGTGATTGCATGCAATTCTAGGAGGACGATATTCCACTGCACGGGAGTTGCCACTAAAAGGCACTCTACCTTATACTGAAGACTATATACTGTGAAAAGGTTTGGTGTTGTCAGATAGAGAGAAATTGGCTCTAGTCTAAACTAAACTGATGCAAAAACAATGCAGCTACTTCCTGTAAAAGAAAGCAAGTAAAGTTGTTTGCCTGCAATCAACTGAGTAATGAATGCTGCTCTAACACCAAGCAACAAGTTCTCTTAATGGGAGGATCCCTTTCAGCATTTAAACATACAGGAATTTACATGTCCATTCAGACATCTGCCTTCACTGACTGGCAGTCATGGTTTTTTTTTTTTTCTGTTGCACGTATTAAGGGTCACATAGATTCCTATGAATTAGTACTGTCAAATAAAATGACTTTTCACATTTTTTTCAAAGTTAGCCAAATGTTTCAAGTCTCATTTAGTTTATCCATAACTCTGGTTATAGGAAGACAAACAGAAAAGCAGAAATCCACAAGAACAACTTTCTTTCATCCCCACAAGCCATAATCTTGGCACATTTGGGAGTTTAATCACATTTAAAGGCAAGTTTTAGAAACAAACAATTTAATTTAAATACTGTATAAGTGGCTAAAGAGAACAGTATGTACATGCAACAAAAATAGCAGTAAGCTAAAAAAATGAGGAAAGAAGATCCATTCCCACTTGAAGGCCATTTCCTAGGCTTCAAGCCAAGATATGCATGCTAGAGAGCCCACTTTTCATTCAAAGACTATTATAAACAGAGAAACCAAGGAAGAGCATTTGGTGTATTAGCATTTGATCATTTATAGCAAAATCCATGACTTTAAAATTATACTGTACTGAAAGTGTTTAAAATTCAAAAGTAATTTTTGTAGGCTTTTTGTGACTTGAGACACAATAACATCTGAAACAGAAAGCAGATACTTCTTAACAAGTCCAGAATTAGGTGACATTGTCAAAACTGTATTTTATGCTACATTTGTTGGAAAAATGGTGTTGGTGAAAGTTAAACATACCTTTTTACAAAGTTGCTTAGCATGCAAATAAATTATCCATGCAAAAATAATCTAATTAAAAAACCAGGCCACAGGAAAGCAGAGGCTATCATAGGCAACAAATTCATGACATTTATTTCTAAGTTACTGTAAAGAAACAATATGCTAAAGATATTATGGTGACATCCGAACATGCAAAAGTTCTGAAAACTCTAGTAATGAAAGTCAAGGAGGACAGTAAAAGAAATAGGACTGAAGCTAAATATAAAGAAGTCCAAACTAATGAAACAGATAGAACAACCAGCCTTAGAACTGACAATGAAAATATCAAAGTCTTGAATAGCTTCTGCCTTTTAGGATCAATCATCATCAGTAAAGCAAGTAGTAGTTAATAAATAAACTGCAGACTAGCATTTGGAAGAGCAGGGATTTAAGGTTTTTGGAAAAAAATATTAGAATGCCATGAAATGTCTAAACCCACAATTCTTTACAAATATAGTATTACCATAGTATTGCCTGTGATACTGTATGGAAGTGAAAGTTGGACTTTGAAGAAAAAGGGGAGGGAGAGCATTAAACTTTGGTGTTGGAGAAAACACCTGGGAATATAACAGACAGTCAAGAAAACAAAAACATTTAGTCTCCTTGGGACACATTACAGTATGTGAAGACCTAGGTCTCTAGAGAAGCTCTAATGCTAGGAAAAGAGGAAGGAAGGGAGGGAGGGAGGGGATAACCAGTAGTAAAGTGGATGGATTCAGTTACAGTAGCAATGAATCCATTCGTGGGAGACCTGAAAGACCAGGTTAGCTTTCTTTATCCATACCATCTCCTCTTTAGAAACAACATTTTCATGGGCCAAATATCATAACTATGCAAATGTATATACAGAAAAAAATGACTTATGTCTTCTTTTACATCAAATATAAATAAAACTTAACTTTAGCTCTCGCTATACAATACAACACAACATATATTTTTTATAATTTATAAATAATACTAGTCATCAAATCCATATGTAATGATTTCATTTTATAACTTTCTAGTGCAAATTAAAATGCTCTACTTTATTTAGAAACTTTAATAGCACTTTAACTTTATGGTAGAAACCCTGATAATTCTCAATTCCCTTTTCAGATAAAAGTTTCATCATTCTGAAACAAGGGTACTGAATTAGAGTGAAGTTTCTGTGGACTTTCTGATAGTTATTTATCTTACTTGACAAATAGCAACCACAACATAGCCAAAGCAATAGATCTTTGGCATCACTCTTCAAAAGGTTGTTAGCATAGCTCATTCCCTTAAGATGGTAATTTGCTTGGGAAGCATTTCAGTTGAGCCAACTGGTTCAAATCCTACTGGAAGTTCAGTAGGAATCTTTGATTCAAATGAACTGATAATCCAAGAGGCTCACATACTTTGCCACACACAGAGATATGCAGCTTTGGATCATTTTCTTCAATAAATAAATGAACAAGTCATTTGTTTTTGACTCATTGGTTTAGTTGGGTTCTTTTTGTCTAATTTTATGACTTATGTAGAGAACAGATCATGTTTCAGCTCATATTTATGCCATTCAAAAGAGTTCATGGAATCTTAAATCACAGTTTCTGTCCTAATATTAATACTGAAAGTCCCCAACCTACGGCCACAATTAAGAACAGAATTTTCATTGTTAAGCAAGGCAGTTGTTAAATGAACCACACCAAATTTGATGATCTTTTTCTTTGCCAGACTTGTTGAGTGAATCAGGAGGTTGTTAAACAAATCAGCTTCAGCCATTAACTTTGCTGGCCTGAAGATGGTTGGGAAGGTCGCAAATGGTGATCACATGACTCCAGATGTAAATGTAGGCCAGTTGCGAACTGCAGGAATTTTGATCATAGGGATGCTGTAATGGTTATAGATTTGAGGACTGGTTGTAAATAACTTTTTCTGCGCTGCTGTAACGTTGTAGGGTCACTAAACAAATGGTTGTAGGTTGAGGACTATCTATTTCTCCAAAGAAACAAATATCTTTCTCAGACACAACTGAAGTTTACTTCCTCAAGATTGTCTGACACCTTTCATTTACAGCAGAGAAGACAGTTTACTGCAGAGATTCAGATTATTAAATGTTCTGAAATGCTCAGTACTTCTCTGGAACAAATACAGAAGGATTAAACTTGACTGAAATATTAGCTTGATCATTTGGGAAAGGAGGAAAATAAAATTACTTCCAGGAATTATCTTTTTCTATTATTACCTTTTCTCCTTTTCCATTCATTTGGTTTTTAAATCCTGAGTAAATATATGCTTATATAAAAATATAACCACAGAAGACTAACAGAATTTTATTTTGTATGGGCAATTTTTATTACTTATTATATCTTTTGAAATGATAGAAACTTCAAGCACAATTAGTCAAATATCATTTTCTTTATAATTATCATTTGAAGTGAAATACAAGCTGACATAATACTTTAACATTAAATATGTTTAATGTTTAATTGGGGACATTCTTAAATAAAAATATCCCGAACATCCTGAATGGCCATGCAATAAAATTGCTCTCATACCTTCCCCCACCTTCCATCAAACTAGTGATAGAAATCCCAAAAGTGCTTTTCAAAAGGCAACTGGGCTTTCTTGATTTTTGTTCCTTGAAAACATTTCACTTCTCATTCAAGAAGCTTCTTCAACTTCTGGATGAATGGTGGGGAATGGAAAGATTTATATTCCTTAGCAGTTATCTGTCGAGGTTGAGTCCACTTGGGGGTTTATCTGTACCCGCACGGTCACCTGAATCAGAGTGAAAATGGGTGTGGAAGAGCAGTGGAATCCTACCTGTTCCACTACTGGTTCAGTAATCGCTTGTGTGCATGCGCACCTAACACGCACACACCTAATGCACACGCACCTAACATGCATGTGCAGCTTTCCCCATACCAGCTGAGGCCTGCAGTGACAATCAGCTGAAAAATTAAAGAAAAGTGCAGGGGCAGGAGGGAGGGCTGATCCTGCACTTTCTCCTCTCAGCTGATCGTGGGAGGCTTTTTTTACTACGGTTCGGCCGAACTGGTAACATACCACCACAGGTGTGGAACCTTCTTGGGACTGCTGAAAGGACTGTGTTGTAGACAGGACATGGATGGTGTCATATCCCCTCCCCCTCTGTTGAGGTAGGGCTATTCAATTTTAATGCAGATGGCCTCTTTGACCCCTCTTTCAAACCAATGATCCTCTCTGTCCAGAATGTGGACTTTGCTGTTTTCAAATGATTGAAATAAATATACTACTTATAGTATTAATTTTGTTTTACTTCTATATCACATGGATTGTCAAACTTTGTAGTACTACCAGTAGAAATACTCATTGTAGGCTTGTGTAGCAAAATGAGGAACAAAGCTCAAAAAAAAGACTGTGGGAACCCTATAAAAAATTGCAACAGATTTTCCTAGGCAAGCCTGCAGTTTGGTTGTATAGGCAAAGCAGGGAGTAAATTCAAATTAGACTTTAACAGTCACTTGGTGACTTTATTCCTTTCAAAGTATGACAAAAATGGATATACTAAGAGATGTAGTCTGATATCCCAATAGTGTATATTACAGAAAAAAAAAGATTTGCCAAAAAACTTTCAATAACATTTTAATGCCACAGATAATTTCTGATTATAAAGCTAATATATTAGAAGCTTTTCCCCATGTCCAATCATAATTCAATAATTGTTTTATCTTAGCTACCTAAAATTATCTTTTTGCTTCTAGGGATCTGAAAGTTATCCAGTATCACTGCATTGTTCTAGGAAATAAAACATGCAAGAGAAGAAAGAAAGAAAGAAAGAAAG
>AZIM01001684.1:64122-74757 GCA_000516915.1 Ophiophagus hannah
TTGGCCACACCCAGCCAATAACATGACCGCCAAGCCATGTCCAGCCAGTCACATGACCACTAAGCCACGCCCACCACCTAAGCTACGCCCACAGAACCGGTTGTTAAAAATTTTGAATCCCACCCCTGCCTGGAAACCATTCAACTTTCCTGTCCAGTTTTATCTTGGATTCAAAATTCAGTGTATAAAAAGCAAGATAACAATGGGTTGATCCCAACATCCTATTTGCTACCTAACATACAGGTTCAGAAAGGTTCTTGGCACATTTCGTTGTAGTGCTGCCTGACTTCTGGAAACTATCACCATCCAAAATGTTTTCTTGTTTTCCTGTCACAGTGGGATGGGGTGAAGGGCCTGTCATTTTGACTTTTTGACCTTGAACTGTTAAAGCAGGGGGGGCTAACCTTTTTGGGCTCCTGTGCCAAAAATTGTGTGCGTGCTTGTACGCTTGTACGCTCATGTGCCAGTACCCAGAAGGCAATGCGCGCAGGGCCCCCCCACGCCCCCTGCGCATGCTCATGTGACACCCCCCCGTGCTGAGCATCTCTGCACATGCGTGCGCAATCCCCTTGCACACGCCTCGCATCTCTGCCCATGCGCACGCACCTCCTGTGCACCCCCCACCCCTCATGCATGCACACTAGATACTTGACAATTAGCTGGCAGGAGGGCAGCACGCACGCATGAGCAGTGGGGCTCTTCCAGGCAACCTCTTGTGTGCCAGCAGAAGTGGCTCTGTGTGCCAATTCCGGCACATGTGCCATAGGTTTGCCATCACAGTGTTATAGCATTACCTGGGTCACTGGAAGGTGTTTTAAACACAGCATTTCATAGTCACCCCAGCGTGGAAATATAAGCAGCATTAGACCACTCAGGAAGGGGAGCAGGTGACCCCTATCCAAAGCACTTAGTACTATTGTGTACTTGCTATATGTTGCCTTATGCATGTCTCAGATGAGTGTTCTGACTTAGGCTTCCCAAGATCATGAAGCAATAAAACACCTTAAAGGGAATTCCTCTCCTGCAAAGTTCCGGCCAACTGTCTTTCAAGAGATTTCACAACTACAGACCTTTATCAGGCTTGGAGAGCTGCCAGGCCGATAGCTTCCAAATGCCTCACTGTAGCAGAAATTACTCGACAAGAAGTCAGGAACAGATCTTCACCCCAATGAATTGAACTAATTGTCTCCTGCAAACACCACTCCCCTTTTGATCCTCTTTATTCCCTATGGGAGGGGCCATTCACTGTCCACCTGTGCCCTTTCTCCCAAGTCGGCCCTTGTTCCTTAACTGTTCCCTTCTCCTGGCAGCTCTGTGCAGCGCACACTGGGAAGAGGTTCCCTCTGTTCTTCTGCCCCACTGATCTCCAACTCTGAAGGCAGCTGATAACTATCAGACGGCCCTGGTCCCATCTCTGCCTCCAATGCAGAGCACTTGTCAGAGCCTTCTGCAGACTCAAGGACTGGCCCATGTTCCTTCCCAACCTCCTCACTGTCTGAGTCTGCCACCAGCTCTGCTGGCCGCTGGTGGGCTACAACAATAAGATACAAAATCCTCTGTCCCACCAGCCATCAATAAGGAAGAGTACATGTATATAATTTCAACTTTGCATGCCCATATTTTTTTATGTGACTCCCTTACCCTCTACTAACCTAAGTATGTATTAGATGAAAACTTTTTTTAAAATAAACATTTAGGGGTTCAGCCTCATAATACAACCCAGAAAAACTATGTTTCACTCTTTTTGATGAGGCCTGAGTTTCTTATGGATGCACATTATACGTTTCTCTACTCACTTTGCTTCTCCTACTTTTTGAAGTGGGCTTGCAATTGTCTAGAGACTGCACAAAAATCAGTTTGGGCAAAACTCATAACATGTTCAGTGGTTTCAGCTTCCTTCCTTGTTTTCTTCCTTCCTTAAATGTGTTCCAACCTGTCTATTCTATTCTCTCATTCAGTGGCTTTGTTTGTGGGATGTGAAAAATTATTCTTCATGCCCATAATTGCTCTGTAGTTTAATTCTGTATTTGCTGGTGCAGCAAATCTCAGAACTTGAATTCATAATGTATCTTCAATGTAATGACTGGCAGGTCAGACCCAGCTGCATAATTCTCACTAAAATCTCTTTAAGAGGTTGACATATTAAAGAAAGTGTTGACATACGTGTTAAAAAAAATGCTCAACTGCCTTGCCAATGTACTGGTAAATACTGAGGGAAGAGAAAAGAAATAGATACCTATTTGGTCAAGGATATTTATGGCCTGAAGTCTCAAATCAAATCAAAATTGGCAGGAAAAGAAAAAAAAGTATTTAACTAAGAGATTTTGGAGAGCTTAGAGAACATCAAAGATCTCACAGTTCAGCTCTGAGCTACAAATATTCTTTTGGTAAGAGATTTCAGTTTGCCCATTGTCTAAGCTTCCTGAAGCCTTGAGCAAAAGATGTATTCTTATGAACAGGTTTGGCAAATTCTTATTCTGTTAAGTCTGTGGTTTTTGAATGTATAAAGCCCTGTGGTCAGAGCTGTTGAGCATTGTGCCTGAAGTCAGGTGGTTGGTGTATTAAAGGTAGACATTAAAACAGTTATGTCGAAAACCTGGAAATGTTTAAAGGGGTTGTTTGCCAGCTGTAAATTTAAGAACTAATGCCAGTTGGCTGGGATGTTTCTACCTGGAACCTCTCCAGGTAAGTAGATGGAAGTGCTTGGAAGCCTTTCCAAAATTGTCATTTTTTGTCACATGGCATTATTTGCTAACCTTGAGTATTGTATTACCAGAAAGGGGATTGTCTTGGAACTTGAACACTTCACACTATTGTAGCCAGAGCTATTTTATCTAATGCTGTGATGAAATTGACCTTGCAAATAAACAGAAGCTTTTTTCTTCTTCTCCTCCTGAGAAAGAGGCTTCTGTTTCTAAAGCTTCTTCTGATTTGGAACAATTCTCTTGCATTTCTCTTGGCTGTTTTTTTTTTTCCTGTAAGTTGCTTTGCTGTGAAGGATTGCTGTTGGAACTTTGGTTTTTTCCCGGGATGCGTCTTCCCTCTGAAATATCCCAGATCACCCACAATTTGGAATCTGAAAAAAAAGGCCTTTTGGAATAGATTTCTGTGGATAACTTTCCCTTGGGATTTAATGGATTCCTGGGAATCCAAAGAGGTTTCAGAACCCTGGAGAGATGCTTGTATAATGAAAGACAGGCTATTTTCCTTTCTCGTCTTTGTGCACTTGGTCAGTAAAGAAGTACAAGAACACGATGTTCCAACCCTGAACATTTCACTGAAATTCTCTTCTCCTTCAGTAAATATTTCAAAAGCAAATGTGCTTGTATCATTGTGAATGGCAACATGCAAGATGTATGCCCAACATTCGTTTGATGTATTCTGTAGGAACTTGCTTCTGTATAGAAGGCAGCTTGATGGTAAAGATAAAGGTTCCCCTCGCACATATGTGCTAGTCGTTTCTGGCTCTAGTAACGGGAGCTCACTCTGTTACGTGGTGCTAGGGATTTGAACCGCCAAACTGTTGACCTTTCTGATTGGCAAGCTCAGCGTCTTAGCCATTGAGCCACCGCATCCCTAGTTTAATGGTGATTCTGTCTTAATAAAAGAACATGAACATGATATGCTTTGTAGTTTCGTGGTCATTCAGGATAAAGCCAGAGTATTTGTTTCATAGCCATGCAAACTTTCCATAGCTTTCAACTGGGATTTCCTATGTCTTCTTGCTGAAGCTGGATGATAAATAAATGGGCTTTTAGAAGGGCCTGGTAATGTGTTTCTATGGCCATCTTCAAGCTAATTTTCTATTTTTTTAACTGCTGTGACTTGATTTTGCTCAATTATATACCTGTGCTCTGAACTTAAAGGGAAGCCCTTAAACAATAGAACCAGCAAATACCCTAGAGCCCAAAGAAAATAATTTCCTGATGCATTTGCTAGGCAAATTAAATGTTAGCTACTCCTACCAGGAGACCCCTGACAGAGGTTTCCTGCCACATTTTGAACCCTCTGCAAATTAAAGATATCTCAATGAGGAGTCTCCTACAAATCTCAATAGGGAGTAAACAATGTAAGGAAAAGAGCTAGCTTTTAGAGACAGGATGCAGTTGAGAATCATCTACAGCTGTTCATAAATGTTCTTGGCCATCTCCCCTATTCTGAGTGTTCAGGAACAGCACAGGATCTCAGATCCTGAACTCTTTCTACCAAATACTTAGATGTCTGGATTAATTTTTAATTGGTTAGGTTTCATTTAGATTGCAATCTGGTATCTGACGGTGCCAATCAAGAAAATGGGCACTCTGGATGAAGATAAAAAGGGAAATCTAGTTGAACGTCATTCACATAAAGTTTTGACCCAGCCCTGTACAATTCCTGTTGCTCCCAGCAGTCACACTAAAACATTAAATAACAGAATTTACAGACATTGGACGTCTTCTAGTCCAATTCAAACTTTGATACTGAAGTAGTTTCCCAGGATTATTGCCCTTCAGTATGCTACTATTTGAATAATAGGAGCAAAACCATGACAGAATCAAAAACCCCTGTCTTGACTTTAAAAATAGATTGTATTAAAGCCACTGAGATATTCAGGTTGCTTCTAATAAAAAATTAAGCACTATCTTATTCAAATTATAATTATATAATTAATTTGATTAATCAAATTATCTATAGCAATATCTATATCTGTCAATCTTTTTGTGATGCTTTGAGATAACGTGGGTTCCTGGTAACTGCTTGAACAAGTCCCTGCAGTTTTTTTTGGCAAAATTTCAGAAGTGGTTTGCCATTGCCTCCTTCTTAGGGCTGAGAGAAAGTGACTGGCTTAAGGTTTCCCTGTTGGCTTTACACCTCAAATGGGACCAGAGCCCATAGTCTCCAGGTTTCTAACCATGTACCTTAACCTCTACACCAAACTGCCTCTACATATCTATATTTAATCTACATCTACATCTATCTTTATATCAACTAAATTTATATTCCACAGTCTTTGAAATGTTATTAATGATCAACTACATTTGAATATTTTGTAGTCTGTATTGTCACATAGGCTAGCCTTATGAGGGTGGATATGGAGGATAAACATCCCTTAAAAAACAAAAAACCCTCATATGTTACATTACATCTTCCTGATTTCTCAATTCTGGGTCTTGCAATAAATCAGAAAGCCAAGCTATTAGTTTTTCTGAATGGATATACAGTATATTGCTGGACTAAGTGGTGGATATCCATGTTGGAGTTCTCCCAGAATTCATGGACTGAAATAGAAACTGGCTAATAGAACTGGAAAACATATCATTCTTCCCATTTTTCTTTTTTTTCCTTTTCCCATCCCAAACCACACAATTTGCTGTACAAGTAGTCAATAGCAAACTACTCAGATGTTATATGTTCAGTGTCTCTGGACATGGACACCTCTCCCCCTTTTTTGGAGTAACAATTGACTGTGTTTTAGATCATTTTCCCCAGATGTGATCTCCACCTCTGTTTCCCTATCTGAATGTCTTGACTTTAAAAATGTTAATTAATCTTGATTTTTGTTTTTCCCCCATGAAACTTTTCCTTATTAGTTCTCTTTTACTTTCTACATCCCTCCATAGATTTAGTCCAGTTGATATTGGCAGTGTACCATGTTTCTGTCCATTAAATCCATCTTCAAAACAAAGACATAATTGGAATTCACTCTTTAACCTCACACAGATTAATCAAATGGGGAGGCTTGAATATTAACATACTGATATTATAGCTTTTATTTTTCTCGAGGAAGTAGCTAAATCCCACAGTTTTATAAAGCAATTATAAAGAAAAATGCAATGCAAATAAATTATGCTTACATGTGAACCTTTACCCAAGATTTAGTGGATTTTTTGTCAATTCATTCATGAATAATGGAAAGAAGAATTATGGATGTGAAAGAGATGAGAAAGACACTTGTCCCTAATTTAAAGTGACTGTGTTTAAAAATCTTCCATTGTTTGCATTTAGATCAGAAATGATCAGAAATGTCTTTTGCAGAGTCTTGTTGTTGATGCTTTACATGGCTTTTTGTAAAAAAAAAATCTGTTGCACCAATGCATATCATTAAACACTCTTAATGCATTAATTTCACACTTATTATCACCAAAATCTTAACTTGTTTCCTTCAGTTCTTCTATGTCATCTGAGATAGACAAGAGTGAATAAAAAGGGATTTCATTCTAAAGCAGGGATGTATAACAGTCCATATACTTAATGAAATTAGAGTAACACGTCAAGACTGAGATCGCAATTTTTATTGACAGGAAAATAGTTGTCTGCTGCAGCTCCCTGTAGGGTTTATTGCAGTAATCTAATCAGAAAGCAATAAAGGAAGTTTACAGATGCCACAGCCTCTCTCCAGGAAAAGCCACAACTGAAAACGGGTAGACCCCTGCCTCCTATTAGTTGTCTAATATGTTCATAATTGACAGCTGTCTAATTACATGGTCATTATGAAAAAGACAGATGTGGGTAGTCTACAAAATGAGGAGGTTGTGCTACATTTATGAGCAGGGAGTGAGTGGGCAAAGCCAGGCAATAGGCTGTGTTTCCTTTTTTTTTGTTTGTACCAAATTCCTAGGATGAAAATTCAGTAGGAACCCAACTGCAGGAGAGGAGACAATGGGTGAAAGCTCATTAAAGAGAGATCCAACCAGAATTAAGAAGAAATTTTCTATCAGTGAGAACAACTAATTGGTGGAATGAATTGCCTTCTGAAGTTATGGGTGCTCCATCATTTTTTCACCCTCTTATGATGATTAGGTGCTGTTACAAGGGAAAAATCCTGGCATTTCGTGGAGGTATGCCTTATCTAAGGTGAATAATGAGAACAAGATATTCACAAAAAGACATAGCTACTCATGGGTGATGGTGCAATCAGATTGCTCAGCGACCTGTGGTGGGGGTGAGTATGTCAAATTTGCCCAAAATATGTCTTCTTTTTTTTCTATTTATTTAGGATTGTCCAAAACTGCAGAATTTAACACTGAAATCCACTGTGTATTAATTTGAACTTACTGAATTCAATAATTACTGAATTATTGGCCCTCAATTCATTTCTTTCCAGTTAAATCCCATGTTTTCCCATGATTGATTACTTTGATATTTTTCTTCCCATGGAAAACCATTTCAGTCTCCTCTCTTGTTAAGGGCAATGTCGCATCATCATTTCCAACCTCCTCTTGACTTAGCTTGTAGGAAGCCAGCAGTGAAGGCTGAAAATCATAACTCTGGGACTGTGAGATGGTGCAACCATTGTAATTGTGAACTGGACACTGAGCAGTGTGATCTGAGACTGTGATCACACAACCACAGGGGACACTGCAATGGCTGCAAAAATGAGGACCGGTTCCCCTTGTTCAACACCATCATAACGGTCACTGAATATTGAGTAAGGGTCACCTCCTGTATTTCAGCCATACAGTCCTCCCTGTATGTCAGCGGTCTTCAAACTTGGCAAGTATAAGACTTGTGGAGTTCAACTCCCAGAATTCCTGAGCTAANAGCTGTCAAGTTTGAAGACCCCTGCTGTATGTAGTTCAACTTTTTATACCGAGAGACAAATTCTTAAAGTCTTTTACTAAGATACCTTCAAAATTTTCATTGATTGAGGCAGGAAATCTCTTACATTTTTTTCCCAGAGAATATGATTTTCCAAAAAGAGCTGAATGGAAGTAAGCATTTGTTACTCTTTTTGTTAGGAGCAGATGTGTTGGCTGCCTCAGAAACCCCTACAGGTTTGAATCTGTTAGACAAAGTATTTTTAGGTACCAAGGTTACATTTTATTGACAATTTAAACAACTATGCTAAAATACACACAAAGACTATCCAGGAAATTTGGAGTAGAAACACTCCAAAGGTTTTAAGGAACTCTAAATGCATTTATTATTATCATAAAACCAGCATTACATGTTTGTATTATTATCTTAAAACAAGGTTTACTTATTTATTTATTGGAAACTATTGGAATTCTCAGAGGATATTTTAAAAAGGCTGATTGTTGTCAGTCTTTGATTTGAGATGCAGTCATTACACTGGAGGTGTCTACTAGATTGATAGCAAACCGCTCCTTCCCCCTCAGCATTCTCCCATCCATCTTTTAATCTCATCTTGCTGTGTTTTCATTCTTTCTTTCATTGCTTTGCTACTGTTACACTTATTTCTTTTCTTTATTTTTACTGTTGTAAGCCATCTAGAATAGCCCCACAGTGAGAGAGGGGGCAATTAAATTTAACAAATTTAAAATAATAATAAATTCTGAAGGTACATTACTATATATGCTTTGGTAAAATCTTTTCAGTAGCTTCTTATTGATTGAAGATTCTGATTATTATGGGAAACAATTATTATGGGTCTTGGGAAGAAGTGAAATTTAAAGGTGCCAAAGCATTGTTAAATTGTATGCTAACGATTTTGAGTTTTTCTATGTGAGAAGAATTGTCCTGTTTTCTATTCGGTATACTGTATACCAAAGTTTGACTAGTTTTTATCACCTCTCAACCTTTGAATAGTGTCTTTATTAGTATAAAGGAAATATTAGGCAATATCTTCTGTTGTGATCAAACTTCACTCTGTGATTTACAAACTGAGCTGTAGCAAGTCTTTTGTGGATGTATGTTTTCTTGTATTTCTACATACTTTTTATTTTTTTATCTTATTTATCTTATTTATAGGCCGCTTAACTTACCTCAAGGTAACCCTGGGTGGCTTACAACTTCTATGTACTTTTTTTTCAGATCACTCTGTGTGATTTAGCTGTTGCTGATTTGATGTGTTTTTATGTTTTGTTTTATTTACACACACACACACACACACANACACACACACACACACACGCACACACAAAAGAAATCAAAGCAGAGGAATTAAATTTCTAGTTCCTAGAATTTGCAGACTGCTTCTTTTTTCCTTCCTGCCTCTTGGTCTTCTGTTTTTGAATTCCTTCTGACAAAGTTGATTTCCTCAGTCAGTTAACTCCCCTCCTGTTAGCTCATAAAATCAGGAGTTTCAAGAATGTCCATTGTTAGTAATATTAAAAACAGTTCCCTGTGAGAAAGCCCATAGCTGTTGGCACTGAGTTTACGGCCAAAGACCACATTAAAAAAACCAAAAAAACTTTCAGGGATTGCTCGTATTGTCTTTAACTTGGCGATAAGCATTTTGTATCTTTGGCTCTGTCACTCTTTGTTCCCCATGTAATATTTATATTGCTTTCTTTCTTTTATTAAAAGATTATTTTAATGAAAAGGCAGGCATGCGTCAACACTTCCTCCTACTTGATGGGGAGAAACACATTTACGGTTAGATATTGGATACAATTATGAGGTCAGGTTGTGCTTCTCACAAAGTGGTTATCATGTGGGGGCTTGCCTCTTCATAAAATTGATCCATGATGGATATGGCCGATTACAACGTATCCATTTACCAGAAGACAAGTTAATGAGATTGCTCCTCAGGGTTCCCTTTAGCCCTGTAGAATATTTGTGGCCACTCTAACATACCTTTATAATGTTTCTAAACAGGTAATCAGAAACCCACCATTTATATTTTTTAAGAATGCCTCTGAGGCCTCTTAGAAGCATTGTTGGAACTACCAGTCCGGCTTTGGCTTTGCACCATGGGACCTGTGTTGGTATAACATTTTGACATTAGAAGAACAAAAATAAAGAATTAGCAAGAGTTTTGCAAGCTTGAGAATGGGATTCATTAGGACAATGTTATCTATTTAAATAACGAGATGGGGAAAAATAGGCATGAAGAACTAAACCAATGGTATCAGCACGTTAGATGTCTTTATATTTTTGTGAGAATTATTTAGTATCTTCTGTATTTCCTTTAAATGTTTTTTTTTTTATAAAATTCCTTGCAGGGCATTTGATAGCCAAAGCTGTGTGTTTACAGGATCATTCAACCCGTGTAAATTCTTCGTTTTGTGGCCCAAGGACAAAACCTTTAACAGAAACAATGATGTGCAATGCAAATCCTTGCCCAGCCTAGTAAGTATAGACTTTTGCTTTAGCTGACAATCTCCAAATGTGACTAGAGTTTAAGGTTGATTGTGGAGCAACGCTGAAGATTTAACTGTGCTGCTTGTACAGACGAGCAGTGGAGCAAAAAGCTTGATTTCTGACTCAGATTGTAACAGCTGAATCTCAGTAGGTATATTCTGAGCAACCTGACCTTCCTAGATTGTCTCTGCATTGAAGTAACTGAAGGTACAATACAGTACAATACACAATACAATAAAATAAAATATGAGTAAGATGTTGAGACTCTAGAGTGAAGAGAAGAGCAACAAAGATGATAAATGGTCTGAAGTCTAAAACATGTGATGAATGGTTGCAGGAACTGGGTGTCATGCCCGTCAGAGTCTGAATCCGAGGAGGAAGATGAACAGCTGACAGGGAGAGGGAGTGGGGCTCCATTGGCTGTGGAGGAAACTGAGGAAGGGCAAAGTCTGGCTGGGCAGAGCAGGAGAGAGGTAGAACAAGGGAGAGGTAGAACAAGGGAGAGAGAGTTCAGAGGAAGACCCAGGCCCACTCCCTCTTCATCCTAGGGCATTCAGAGAGGAATGGAGAAGAGAGCAATGTGGGTTGCATGGCTTACGGGGGAGGAAA
>AZIM01001684.1:141019-152619 GCA_000516915.1 Ophiophagus hannah
AGCTTCTACTTCTGAGTTTCTATTCTTTTTAGAGGAAATATTCTGCCTTTTTAATATTTCCTAAGCTATTTCAATTTTTTAGGAGAGGGGTGAGTGCTAAGTTCCTACACAAGCCATCCAAAAACTGCTAGGTCTGTTTCCCTCTTGCTCCGGCTCTATGAAATGCATTCCTGGTCCTCACCTAGGCAGATAACTCTTGAAGCATCAAATGATAAGAAGCACTTTAGCCACCAAGCTTTATAGGAGCTTACAAAGATAGCCATGCACCGTAAAAGCTCCGTAACGTCATAACAGAAAAATAATACAGCAAACTAATAATGCATGTGTCATGTTTGACAGCATGTTTGTGTGTGGGTGGTGGGTTGTACTTATGTGCCTTCAAGTAATATTCTTGGTGACTTCGTGTTGACTTTTGGTGACTACCTGGATAGGTTCCTGCAGTTTTCTTGGCAATGTTTTTCAGAAGCGGTTTGCCCTTGCTTCCTTCCTAGGCTTCAGAGAGATTGACTGGCCCAGGGTCACCCAACTGGTTTTGTGTGCCCAGTCATATTCTCCCAGTTTCCAGTCTGGTACTTTAATCACAACACCAAACATGGACATAGTCATCAATAATATGAAACTAAAAACCCAGTGACATAATGAAGAACAGCAAGATTCAAATGCTGCAAGATCAGTCATCTTTCTAAAACCTGGTAAGACAGATGAGTGTCACCAAAAAATGGTGTTTATGTTACTGGATGCATTTAAGTGTTTGCTTAAAGACCCTGCTCTAGCAAGCATTGCCAAGACAGGAGGGGGATGTGTATAGATGGAGAAATAAGTCTTTGAAATCATAGAGCAGATTGCATGAGATCTTCATGAAAGGAAATTGATCTGGCTCTTCTAAAAGAATACTCTTTTGATGTTGTACAACTCATAAGTCAATGATCTCTTATATTTCCAAGATAACTTGGTGTTATTTTCATTTATGCCCAAACTTTCTATAGTGGGTGAAGCCAGAGCCATTCAAGTCCATTCTCTTATAGTGATACTGACAAGCACAACATTGTGACAGTTCTGTGATCTGCCTCAGCAGAGGTTGTGCCCTGTTACATATTCTACCCATTGCCTAAAATTATCCAACTCCTCCAATGCTTATAATAAGAATACTCTTATTGTTGCAAACTATTCTTTTATCATGATTGAAGTATCCCAGAATTGCATCTTATTTATACACACATTCATCCATGCCACATGAAGGACAGAAAATGATGCATGATGAGGCAGGGTCTTCAGTTTCCATGCTGAATGGAGAAGAAGTAAAACACACATTCTTTTGTGTCCACTAAGGAACTTCTGGACTTTGAAGACCAAAATGATCAATTTTCCCTTTAGCACCTGACTTTGTTTTGTAGCTATAGAAATAATATTTTCATCCATCAGCACTGAAATAAAATGAGCTTTCTTCCCAAGAATAAGATGTTTAAGCAGATCTTTCAAGCTTTCCCTGAAGGAATAGATAGTTTGGCCAAAGGATGAGAAGGCATGCTAAGTAGCATCTGCCATGGTCTATAGCCAGGTCATTGATTCTCCATCTTATGTTAAACTAATATGTAATCCTACTAAGAAGCACACAAAGAATATTTACAGTTATTTTAGCTGGTATGTCTTTTTACAAGGTTGAGCTATCAAGTTGTGATGTGCCCACGGCTAATTCCACCTTGAAACCTTGAAAAGCAGCTTTTTAGCTCCAGAGAAGCATGTACAGTTTCTATTTACATGCAAATTGATGCCATTCATGTGTGAATTACAGCAAGGACTGACTTTGTCAAATGGAATAATTAAGTAATGGTCACATCCACTTCTGCTAAGGGTATCTGTCCTGCTGATTATAATAGCTACAACCTATTATAATGGAAAAAAATAAAATTAAATGTTAAGTATGTTGGGAAGGGAGGGATTCAATTAACAGGAATAACATGGAGTCAACATGGTTGTGCACACAAATACAAGTATACCAAAAGAGTAGGATGCAGTCTCAGAGCAAATGTGTGAAGAACTTCCAGCTGTTGCCATATCTGAGTAACTTAGTTGCTCTTGGAAGCATCTTCTGCTCATAAGTACAGATGGAATACACTATACCTCATCAGAAAAGGGCTATAGAATTGACCTGACTTAGCATCAAAATACACCAGATGAGTATGTATCAGCAGGACAGGGCAAAGAAGTAATCAGCAATGGGAAGGAGAGAAGTACAGCGGGTTATTGCATACTGATTATACATGTTACCCAAAATGGGTTTGTTGCAAGCTTTATGGCAGTGTCTGGGTTTATAATCACTGTTTTCTCTTGCATTTAATCTTGCATTGATTTGCTAATCCACTGTATAAGCCATATACAAAAACTGAATACAATCAGAAATGGATTCTACTGTTGAATAATATTTAGTCGGTTCTTGAGGCTTATTACCCAGAAGAAGCTAGTGAAATCTTTTGCTTATTGAAATTGTATGAGGCCACAACAGGGAAATTAAAGTGCAAAAGAAAATCATTCCCTTTCTTGGATTAATTGAGAGCCAATGGGGCAGGTAGACAGCACCGAGAGAACCATCTGAGCATATGTTTGATAATTGGCTAACTGCCCTTATAGGCAGGAGCAGCCCACATATAAACCAGGGGGCAATGAGACACTTAGAAACCACTGTTTCCACAGTGCTGACTATAATATCACCTCTCCGCCTTGACATTTATTGGTAGTGCTGGGTATTTCTTTTTTCCCCTTAATTGTGCCACTGTGGTGCCTGGTAGTTTCAACAAGCTTCACAAGCTGCCACTTGCATGAAATAACAATAAACTTAAATAACAAGTGATGCTTCAAATACCTTGACTGCACCCATTGCAACAAGCAAATGAAAATATATAATGAGTCTCAGCGCATCACCCTGGGCATGACAATGAATCTCTCTTTAGGGAGTCAAGGATGAGTCTCAGATGGATAAGTTGATTTTATTGCAGAGGCTAAAGAAACTCTTTAAAAGGGCTACAGCCTAAGCTAGGGATGTGACTCTATTTATATGTTGCATCCAGCGGTTGGAATTCTGCCTCTCTTGTTCATCACTTTTCATGGCAGTAGACTTTCTGCCACTCTTTTCTCTTAGATTGGATGTCAAGGAGAACAAGAGGACCCAATCAATTTGGTCCAATGATTAACGTACCAGGCTAGGGAATGGGAGTTCATGAGCTCAAGTTTTGCCTTACCTTGAGAGCCAACTGGGCTGTCAGGCCAACTCACCTCACAGGGTTGTTGTGGGGAAAATGAGAGGAGGACGGTATGTTGGATAGGTTCACCAACTTGAGTTATTTGTAAAAATAATAAGGGTGGGTTATAAATAAATAAATACCTTTTGCACATGTGTGCAATGACATCCATAGTTGTGCCCATTACTTGACACTCCTGTTACAAGCATTACTGCTTGGATGTTGAGACACCTGCCCAGTGTTTTGAAATGGCCTTGGCAGTTTTAGTTTTTCAGAATTGGTGTAAACAAATAGAAAAGTTTTTTCACTGTAATGAAGAAGGTTATTTTTTCAACTGTTTGTTTTTTGACTTTCTGTTGCTCAGAAAGCTTACTTGTGAATGATAGAGGTTGTATTTGCATTCCCATGCTACTCTAAATCCATCTTTATTAACTTACTAAGCTTACTGTAGGAATAAGATATTAACCACAGTTTGTAATAAAATTACAATTCTTATAATACATGCACAAATCTAATTAAAAACCAACAAAAACATCAAATGAATATCCATTAAACCTGATAAACTTCTTATGTGCCATCAAGTTGGTGTCAGCTCAGAGACTATATAGATTGTCTGCATGATGATCTGCCTCTAACTTGATTCTTCAGATCTTGCAACAGTGCACTCATTGCAACTATAATTGAGTCCATCCACCTTGCTCTGGTTATGCTCTACTTCTCCTTCCTTTCACCTTTCCCAAACTTAGCATTTTTTCCAAAAAATTGGACCTTTGCATAATGTGTCCCAAATGATGATTTTTGACTTAACCATTTGTGCCTCAAATGACAACTCTAGATCAGTGTGGGTGAAACTTTTCAGCATTGAGTGCCAAAACAGGAGTGCGCGCATGCGAGGGAGTGCCGGAAACCGAAAGAGCAGCTTCTGGTTTCTGGTGTGCGCATGTGTGCCAGCCACCTGGTCTTCCAGTTTCTGTCGTGCATGCACATGCAATGACCAGCTGAATGGTGTGCATGCTTGCACCGGAAACCAAAATGTCAGCCTGCCGGCATGCGCATGTGCGCTGGGAGCTGCTCTTCTGATTTCCAGCACTCCTGTGCACACAAAAACCAGTTGGCTGGCATGCATGCATGCCCTGGAACATGGAAGAGCAACGGGTGATGGCTGGCATGTTTGGAGAGATGGCTCTGCGTGCCACTTCCAGCACATGTGCCATTAGGTTCTCCATCACGGCTCTGGATTGATTTGTTTGATAATTTGTTTGTTTCCTAGGAATTCATAATCTCAGGAGCCTTCTCCAACACCATAGTTTAAAAGCATTAATATTCTTTCTCTCCTGCTTTGCAGAAACCTAAGTTTTGCAGTGTAACATGAATTACTGTTGCTTGCAACATTCTGATCTTTGCAGATGAAGACATATCTCAACATCTGAGTATCTTTTCCAAGGTCCTCGTTTGCTACTTTACTGAGTTCTAGTCTGAAGCTATCCACCATTTCAATATCTTCATTATCAAATCTAAGGCTGCTGCTTATATCTGTTACTATGAGTTGGGTATTTCTTATATTTAATTTTGATCTCATTTTTTCATTGCACTTACTGATTTTCATTAGTAGAGCTTCAGATTCATTTTCATTTTTAACTATTTATTGTGCCATCAGCATAATGCAGGTTCTCGATGTTTCTTCTTCTAGTTTTAAAACCATGGTCATCTTCCAATCCAGTTTCCCTTAAAATATATCCATTAAAGTAGCCAAGTAAAGGTGTTATAATTAGCGATTAAAATATAGCTTTGTTTACTTGAAGAATAAATTATAATATTTTTCAGTTTAGGTATATCTTTATTCCAATCCAATAAATCATGGTAATATAGCCTCCAGTCCCATTTTATTTCCCCAATTTGGAGTCGGTTGTATTGATCCCAGGTGTATCCACCTGTTGGAATGCCACACCGAGTAGAGCATTTGTAAACCCTCCAAATGTTTGCACATCTTTCCTCTAAATTGCCTTCTAAATTTAGCCTGTATACATGATGGTTAAAAGTGTGGTGAAGAGTGATGCATGCACTCAAGCTTATTTTCTTCCCTCTCATTGTTATTTCCATTAAGCATGGATTTTTTTGGAGGCAGTTGATCGATGCTCCTTCTTGAGAAAAAGACTTTTGTTAAGCTACGTGCTTAACTAAAGGTATATCCTACCTTCTATTCCTGAATACATAAGGTCTTTGGAAGCACATCTGGGGGCCCTGTGGATAGTTTGAATGCCCCTTTTAGTTTTCTAAACTGTGCACAGATGGAATCGCTACACATGGATGGGAGTAATAAGAGTAGGAATTTAGGAATTAACAGGGCTGGTCCAAGATACTTCAGTGCCTGAAGCAGAATAGAACAGAAAAACATTCCTCAAGGACAGGTTGCAAAGCAGACTATTCAAATTATTTTCATAATAAATTGTAGGTGTCTTTCCTCTTCTGCCAGGAAAATTCAATTATAAATTCCTTAAGAAACCATTTACCAGCCTTTCATAGCTTCCAAAATATGTTATCTGGAGTGGCTACCCCACATCTACTGGTAGGTTCATTCTTAGGATTTAAAATCAGGTTTCTCTCACATGATTGTCAGAAAGAAGCCTCTCTTCAATAATTGCATTATGGTAGAAATTCATTAGCCTGAGTTTCAGTGTTGTTGTTTTTTAAACCCAGCTTGCCTAGGTACTAGTATATCCTGGTTGTAAATCCACATACTAATTGGAGTTCCTTATTTAGCTCTGATTTTGAATAATTTACTTCCTTCCCTTCCTTTGTCTACCCTTCCCTTCCTGTATCCTGGAATTCGGGCCTGTCTATCTTTAAAAAATGTGAGACAATTGTTGCCTGAAAAGTAAGATAAAATAGTTAAAGTAATACCTTCAGATGCAGCAATTTCCCTTCTCTTACCTTATGTCATTGGGATTATTTCCAATCGCTATCGTAGGTAAGTGAGGATGCAAAAGATTTCTAAAGAATATCAGTATACACAGGGAAGGCTTTAGGTGGAGTTCTTTGAGATTTCATCTTGAAATTTTGCTTTTCACCCAACTCTGTGACAAGTTTGCAACAACAGCAGCAAAAAGACAGATCTTTTTTTTCTCTAGCACTAAGAAATCACAGTGGGAGCCTGTGGGTTTCATTTGTCAATACCGATTGCTAAATGGTCTACAGATAGGAAAACTTTACATTGCTGCTATTGACAATATGTCACTCTTTCTGAAATGTGAAAGTAACAGCTGGTTAGATAGATAACTATGAAAGACCTGGATGCTGGATAATAAAAAAAAAGAATATATAGCCCCTCTGTTTTCATGGTTGAGTTATGGAGCACATTAAAAGAAAGAGAAAAGACAATGTTCTGAAGTATCTATTCATTAATCTATCCATTTCCCTGAATAAATAATCTCCATTTGCTATATTACAGATTTTATTTATTAAAGTTCCCCCACCTGCTCATAAACAACATTTTATATCACTGTTCCTCTCTCCCTAGCATCAACTGAGAGGCTGCATTCCTGTTGTGATTTTTGTCATGCTGGCTTGTTTAAACTGTTTTGCTGGCACAAGCTATACATCATAGGAAAGTTAGGGAGCAGGAAAAACAAGAGTTATTGTAGAAGAGCAGGCAGAGCTGGGGGGAGGTGAAGTTAAGTGTGCCATCGGCCAAGAGTCATTATGTTGCCACAAGTGTCCAAGTCCAGCCCCCTTGAATTTCATTCACTCTTATTTGGCATCAATTCAGTACTGAACTTTAGTTGGCTAGATTCTTATATATAGGCTTGAGTACTAAAGCTTTGAATTGCAATTTAAATCATAGTCCTGATCATTTACTCCTGACAACTACCCCTTAAACATGTTGCCACCACTCCCTTAAGAGAGAGAGTTGCTCAAATCCTCTCTCTCCATGCAGAAAATGCAGTGGGTTTCAGCTTTGACTGGCTGCAGCTGATACCAATGCTGCTTTCTTTTCGGATGCATATGCACAGTTAAGAACCAATGCACATTACATTTTAGATAAAGAACATTAGCACTCTTCATTTACGAGTCTTGCAAACTACTTCTGTTAGAAGAGAGCTTCAAGGCCATGCCTTTAGACCCATCTCTGGTAAGCAGAGCAGAACGTTCTTCCCTCAAAGGTGATAGAAAATAGTCATAAGGGTGATGTTGAAGAAGACGGCTTTACGGACTGTGCTGATTGTGTAAGATTTCAAAAGCCTGAAAAGCCTGCTCACTTAGACCTCTCAGGGAGTGTTTTCATAGTTAAAGAAAAGCTTAGAGGCAAGATGAAGAGATGTTCATGCCTGAATATTGCCCCATAAAGTACATTCACTGCTCTGCAATAGTAAAGGGTCTAGTGTTACCATTAGTTTATTGGTAGCAAACTTGTTCAGAATGAACAAGAATACATTGAGATGAGCAACTGAAAACACTGTCAACCTGTGAAATGACTTCAATTGAAGCCATGCTTACTTCTGCTTCGTTTCTTGGTTGCCATTCAAGGGGGAGGGGAAGAGAGCATGGGGGGAGAACTTAGGAGCGTGGTGCCTTAGCTGGCTAGCCATAACCTCTATTGGCTGGCGTGAGAACCAAGGTCATGTCAACGGACACTAGTCAAAGTTGAGCAGGAATCTACATCTGGACTGATTGGGCCATGTGACCTGATAGACATAGGGGGTGGGGAGGTCTCATTCTTTTAACTAACCCTAAGTGTGGGAATAATTTAGAGCTAGTGTCGGGTGGGATTCTACTGGTTCGGGCCAGTTCAGGTGAACCAGTAGCTCTGAGGATCAGCTGGGAGTGAACCGGTTTGGTTTGCTCTGACAATCAGCTGTTGGGCCCACCTGCCTGCCCGGGCTCTAGGCTGTACTTTATATCCTGTTTTTCAAGTTCAGCTGATTCGCGTGGCACAGCAGATTGCCACGTGTCAGCTGTTTAACATACAGGGATTGCTGGAGAAGGTCAGTAGCAAACACTGTACATGTACATGAAGCACGCACTTGGTACGTATGCGCGCAAAGCATGCACTCACCAAACCGGTTGTTACATCGGTTGAATCACATCCCTGGCTAGTGTCACCTTTCTAAGTGCTGATATGATGTACTCAATAAAGGATTTCTTGAACCTGAACAGAGTCCTGACTTCCTGGAGTTCATTACTCAAAACAATGACAAACACCATGCATGTTTCAAGAATTAGATTTAGCTTTATATGACCTCACTCCCATCCTAGGAGTCACTTCCTTAAATATTTTGATGATTCAAAACTTTATTTCACTAAATTTCTGATCTACAAAGAATATCTAAGCACACAATGACAAAGGTTTTCCTATTCTGATCCTTCGCACTTTTGTTTGTGCATATGATGCTTCCTTCATCACAAGGGCACCTGAATTTTACTGATATGCCTGTCCTTACCATGTAGAAGGTCTAATTTCAAGGTAACCTGATTATTTTGTGTGTATGTGTGTGTGCATGTGTATGGTTTGCTGCTGTATTGTATGTGTCACAGTGGCTCAAAAATTTGAATTCTTTACCTAAATGTAGAAAGAACTCAGTTTAACTTGTTTTATTTCTTTAAAATGAATTTCTGGAAGGCTGTTTGTTTGTTTTCACCAAACTTTTGGTAGTTATTCAATTTATCTGACACTGGACTTTTGGGAAGAAATGATATCATTTTGTTTGTGTTTGTCCTCCCCCCCTTTTTTTGTCAGTTTGGTAATATAAATGTGCCATGTGAAATGTTAATCTCTTTCCATTCTCACTTCCTTTCTACAATCTTGAATACATCTGACACTTTCCCTACAAATGCCTGCATGTCAGTAATTACATTAACATGTTGATGTGCATCTAGAGACATCATCTGCATTCCATCTGGTAAGTTTAATGGCAACAATAATAACAACCAATACTGCCTCAATGCTGGGACTGTTTTGTTTACAAAATCTTCAAAGCTTACTTTTGTAAATCTGTCAACATGCAATAACACTGGACAGCACCATCAGGTGATTGTCCTGGAATTGATAATAGCAGTCGCAGCCTTTTTACAGACCATTGTGCCCCATTAATTTGAAAGAAAGAGAAACATATCCCTTTAAGCTTGTTAAAGAAAGACAGATCTTGTGTTTAGACGGTAATTTCAGTAAAACAAGCCAAAAAGAGTTTGCTGAGATTGATTTCAGTGGGACCCAAAATGACATGCATCAAACTTGTTTGTAGATGCTTATTCACCCATCAGATGACACAAAGATGATGCCAAGTTTGTTGAAAGTAACAAATAAGGCAACTGTGTATGAGTTTATCTGGAATGACAGTTTTTTTCAGTAAAATGTGACATAATGGACTTATTAAAAGATGCTAAGCTTTTATTGTCTGATGAACAATGAAAAGAGTATTTGCTTTCAGATAGCAATTGAATAAAATATCACTTTCAGATGAACACCAAGTGAAAATATATTGAATATTTAACACTGGGCAAAATATAGTATGTACAATGTATGTACATATAAATACACACATACGCACATACACACATTAGATGGATAGATAGATGATAGATAGATAAAGAGGGAGACAGAGAGAGACAGAGACATACACAGAGAGACATATACACAGAGATTTCATATCCAAATATTGCCTTCACAAGTTGTCTCCCTCTCTCTATTATTTATTTCTAGCCTACGTTTCTAAGAAAAGCAATATGAAGAATGTTCTAGCGCACACAAAAACTTTAACATGTAAAGAATACAATCAAGTTGGGAAGATAATAAACACCATTGAGTTTATCAATCATTTTAAAATAAGAAAAATAGGACCAGCCAGACAGCCAGAATGGATAGTTAATATTAAGTTAATCAAAGAGAAAGAACCACTAGGGTAAAGGTACTGTCCTTGGTACTAAATCATTTCATGATTCAGAAAATAGAGTTAGGTCATTGTATTACTAGGACTGTCTGACGTAAGTTCAAATAGTCTTTCATGAATTCAAAAAAAAAATCTGTGTTTGTGTGTGTGTGTGTATGTATGTGAAAGGAATGTTGTGATGGACATTCTGGTACCAACTATTTCTTAGGTTTCCCATAACTTTAAGCAAAATATAACTATTCTTCTGAATTTGGTAATATAGAACATAGAATCATAGAGCCAGAAGGAACCTTGAAGGTCTTCTAGTCCAATGCCCTGCTCAAGATCATCTCGGTCAAATGTCCATCCAGTCTACTTTTGTTCAGTTGCAATGATTTTCACATGGTTGAAAATCTTGAGCAATCATCACTGGTTAATATTTTACACATTTTTTTTACAACTCTCCATAATATAACATCTCAAGGCAATGGATCCTGGAAAATAAACATTTTAGAAGGCCTTTATTCAATCTGAATATTCTCCAGATTTGTGAATGGGATTTTTTCCAGCAGCTGTGCTATTGCTAAGAATCTTGTAAATAAGGATTAGGGGGAGATGCCCACTGGATGCAAACTGGTTTAGAAGGATAATTCATATATTGGTATTCTTGGTACTTTGATCCTTAAACTGATTGTTTCTAAGAAAAACGGGGAAACAAAAAAAAAGTCTCAAGTTTTAACTGCATACAAATACGTGTATTTCATGACATGGTTATATTTAATTTCGTTACTATGCTCATCTATTTTTATCATTTGATTTTCAGCCGCACTAGGAAATTATTTGCTGTTTTGTCAACTTGACTTTTAAAATCATTTACAACTGGTCGCTAGAAAAGCATGTGTGAGCTAAACTAGCTTTTAATGTATATAAATTGCACCTTGTGCTACTGATGTTTCCAATTTACTCAGTAGAAATTTTATGACTTGTTATAGTGGGATCACATTTTAGAACAAAAAGGTAGCTCATTCTTTGCGTCAATAATAACAGTGACTGTGGGTGTGTGTTTGTGCGTCTTTATTTTGGGATAATTATTATTGTTCAATGGAAAAGGGTAGTAGTGGAGTCATTTATTGATGATGATGATGATGACGATGATGATGATAATATCCATTCAGTTGTGCCTGACACTTAGCAAGTCTTTCCACATCTTCTGATCTTGACTACTTGAGTTTTTCTATGCTCTGGCTGGTGTCAGCTTTGATGGCGTCCTGCCACTGCATTCTTTGGCAGCCTGATTTCTTTTTACCCCTAACTTTTCTAAACATAATTGCTTTCTCCAGTGAATTCCCCTGCACGACATGACCAAAATAAGTGAGAAGCGTTATGTGACTTTTCCTTCCAGTGACATGTCTGGTGTTTATCTATACAAACAATTTACTAAACTGAAAAAAACAAAAGCAGAACAGGATGGCAAGAAACACACACACACACACACACACAC
>AZIM01001684.1:285331-300822 GCA_000516915.1 Ophiophagus hannah
CCTTTCCCACGGTACGGGTGGTTCGGTTCGGGTGTCTTGGTCATCATGTTAAATTTGAAATCCACTACTGGTGGAGACATTTGTAACTATCCTTCTTTGGAACAGTCAAAATAGTAATCAATGGTACAATTATATCACTCTTGTGCAAGCATTTCTGAATTTGCGTCTTCTTTGCTATGTTCAAGCTGTGCTATCTCAGCTATATGGAAAAGAAATAGACAAACCCAGTATCGAAAAAAAATCCTTACTTATATGCCTGAAATGAAAGAACAAGACATGCATTGAAAGTTTAAAAATAGGCATATCTAGACAGTCATGTTCTTGTCTCAAGAGCCTTCCTTAGTTAAGGAGGACTAGGAAATGGCAACTAAAGAGCCCGATGGAGAATCTAGCAATTATGTCAAGTTACCAATATCATCACCCCTGTCTTGGAACTGGCTGACTAAGCCAGGAGCTATCCGTATCCAGCAGAAAGTCAAAAATGGAACTGGGTATAATTGCTGAATTATATCAGAAAATAGGTGAATTAGGAAGAGTTCCTAATTCTTGATCAGGGTCAACGTGTTATTGGGTCAGAAGTTTCTGGTATAAGGAAAGAGATCTGGGCTTGTTGAAATTGGTGGAAGGGTATGGAATTGTGAAGGTTTAAGGCAACAGACTCCATCCTCATATTTCAATTCCTTTCATTTGGCTTTGGCTTGTCTCTTGTTTTCTACATTTGATTATACCTTTGTGTTAAGTTTGCCTTTGTATTCTGAAGTTGGACTGGGTTTATATCTAGAGATTAGTTTGATGGATTTGGAGGTGTTTGTGGTAATAGATCAGATAACAAGCTGCCATTCATGAGATCAAGACAATGAATTTTCTGAAAGGGTTGAATGTGGCCTTTCTCACCCCCTTCACAGTTGCTGTGGAATTGTAATACTGAATGTGATATAAAAGGAAAATGATTAAATATAATTCATTTAATTGTGGTTAGAAGGTTATCTCCTAATGTGCTAGTCAAATACTATGTGCCCTTTGCTTTTATAAACATGCAACTTTGGGGACTAAATTTTCAAGGAGAAATGAAACTCTCTTCTCACATTCTCCTGAGTAAGTTGGCAATGAGAGATACTAATGTGGGTACTATTCACCTTTCATGTACTTTAGTGTGCTGAGCAGTATAGTTTTATCCTTACTTTCCTTTTAGCCTGGCCTCCTGGGTTGTATCAGAACATGGCAAACCCTTCAATACCTAATGTTTATTGAATAATTACTGTATATAGCTGCATTGATTGAACCTTCAATCAATTTCTATTGTATGTGGGACTCACCACTACAGGTCAAATGTCAGATGTCAGAAAGCACTTACTGATAAGAAAGTATGTCTTTCAATAAAGATGCAGTCAAGAATAACCCCATATATTTAGATGTTCCTGCAGTCAGATGAGGCACAATGAGCTTGAGTAAGTTCTTTTTGGAGTAGTCTCATGAGTTAAATTTTTTTGCTGTTCACATCTCATCTGGTTTTATGGAGCACTGCTGATTGAGTTGGGATTGACATTAGACTGACTGATTTTTTTCTGACTGTGAGTAGTGCTCTTAAGAATTAGGTCATAGGCTGTATAACTATGCTTCTATCTGTCCCAATTTTTAACCTCACCTAGTGTTCTTAATGAATAAAAGAAAAGCAGACATCCCTAACCATTTTATTTCTTTCTTAGAATACCTCTGACTGACTGTGAATCCCATAGGCATTCTTAGAACATGAAAAGAATAAATAAAATGAAGCATTATTAGCCAAAGCATTATTTGCCCGGTCTTGGAAAAAAAGGGGAGAACTAGACTGATGGCAGCATATTTTATAATAATGCCTCGGTGTGATGTTTAAATGTAATACAGTGGAAAGGTAGAACTTCAGGGATGATAGACATCCAGTGGTAATAAGGTAGAGCACATTCAGTATGGGCAATTAGAGTTCTTAATAAACAGTTTTAGTTTATATTAATCCTGCTTATGAGCTATTTATCACGTTTTTGAATCCCTCAGAGAGGGATTCTGGGTGGTACGCAATGAAATAATGTACTACTTAAGTGGTTAGAAGCACACTTGCAAGACTACTTGCTCACTCTAGCATTCTTTTTAACATCTAAGAACACTTTGCTTCTCATTGAGAAAGGTGTTTGCATGAAAGGAAAACAGTTGTGTTAAATTATTGACCTATTGTAGAGCTTGCATATGTTTCAGGAAAAAGACAGAAATGTAAACATTCTTCTGAGTTTGGAATTTTTCCATTGACATTCTGTGCTCACAGCTTGAATCTCAGCTTGTCTACTAACACTTGGAGACCTGCCACCTGATGTGCTCTTGGGGTACTTCTAGAGAACTACTGGTTTCATCTCTCAAATTCTTGGCAACAATTTCAGGTCATGGAGTTGCCCTCTTCTTGGGTATGTTTTGTTTCCTCATGGAGCACAGTAGATCACACTTCCTCCAGCTGGCCAATTGGAGTGAAAAACAATCTGTATGTATGCAATAGCCCCCTTTATTTTTCCCTTGCTGCATGTGCTTTTTCTTAACAAGAAAAAGGAATACCAGCTGGCTACTTGGCAAGTTGAAAAGATGAGGTCACTTCTTGGAATGACTAGACACATAGTGGCAAGATGCTTTGAAAGCTGGAACTTTATATAAACATCTCAAAAACCAGGAGATGGGATGAGGTAAAGTTACCACCACTGGGAAGCTGTCCATTATGTTGCTCTAGAGCAAATTATCTGCTCAGCATGTTCCTTAGAGGAAGAACTGAACAGAAACTTAATTGACTCATATTTCTTTTTTAATTATCTGAACTCAATAAAGAAAATAATGCGGAAAATCACAGAAGAAAAAAAAAGTTAATCTCCCCAATCATACCAACATATATTTACTAGACATATAGATATCAATAAAATGAGGCTGTGATATCTGTGATTGATCTATATTAATAAATTATGTGAATACATATAGCCATATCTTTATGTTTGGATGCTGAACCATCTTTTGATTGTAAGAATATTTTCTTTATCTAGAGATCAACTCCCACATGATAGAGATACTATATAAACATCTGAAAATATTAAATCTCAAGGTTGAATTAATATATGTAATTGCTTCCTATCTAAATGGAACACACACACATGAATAAAATGCTAATTTCTCTGCATTTAATTGGCTCATCTTTCCATGTTTTGTGGTACCCTAGTGATACATGGAAGGCAGGGTTGATCTCAGGCACAGATTTTGCATTTGAAAGAGACTATATATGGTTTTCAAGAACTGAGTTGTGATAGAATGTACAATAAATCTAGCCTTGGGAATGGGAATGAAAGAATGAAGTGCTAAGGGAGGAGGAGGATTAATCAAGCCTGGGAAGAAAAAAAGCATGAGAAAGAAACTCAAAATAACCTAACCTTGATTTTGTTTAGTGTAAGATATAGTAGAAAGAAAGTCTGAATGGCTTTCATAATTCTCTTATTATACTTAAAGCACATTTACAACCCCCTATTATCCTGTTTCCTAATCTTAGTTATCAGGAATGACTTGACATCTATTTTAACCCAAAATCTCTAAAAATGTATTAACTAATTGGCTCTAGCAGTCTCATAATGTCGGGTTTCTTTTTTAAATTACTTAACACTGGAAGTTCCAGATTGTGCCATTCAAAAAAAAATTGTTCTGCCTTAGTACTTCTTGTTATTAAATTTTCAAACTTTTTTCCCAATTGCATGTAGTGTGGGATACTTATATTTATGATAAAAAGATATATGTGAATGTCCTGTCACTTATGCAGTCATGTCTCCAGTGGTCTGCAGCCTCCCTGTCTCCCTATTACTTACATTTAATCCAAAGGAAAGAAATAATGACAGAATATGGGTAAACAGCAAAGCTGCAAAATGCCATCATCAGGAGTAGCATCTCAAAGGCTTAAAGACTTCCTCAAGATAGACTCCTTTCTTAGTGACTTGACATATCCATGTAGTTTTCTTAGCAAGAACATGGTGTATGATATTGTGGGTCTTCAAGTGTGTGGAACTTTTATTTAGAGGTTTAAACTTTCCAGTCTGGGAACTACAGTCTTGCTTATATGCACCCAAGTAATAACCAGGATCAATAATTCTTGTTTGTTTCTCAAAACCAGTTATGTGACAGCTAGGTGCTGCACATATTTTCATCCCATAATAAAAGAAACTTACACATATTACCAGTATACATTTCAAAGACTTTCTCAATCACCGTAAGATTAAGATAGAGAAACTGAAAATGTGTTAGTCTGGGGAAGATTTTTTTCCCCCAAGAAATTGTAAGGCAGCTTTTGGAATACCATTAATGTCAAGATGATTGGAGATGTATTCATTAAGAGAAAAGTGACTTAGTTCATGATGTGAGACAGTCAGTTTGTCCCTTGTTCACTTAGTCTTTTAGCAACTGCAGCATCTTGATACAGTGTATGAAGTCACTCCTATAACTGTGAGTGACTTATCTTGCCTCCTGTCATTGACACTACACCAATCAGTACAAGGAAGGTGACTTTCATTACAAGCCAAGTACGGTGCAGAAGCACCAAATTATGTAGAAGATGAATTTCAGTAGAAAGGGTTCCTTGGCATGTTATTAATTATGGGTTCATTCAAAGTTCCTAAGCTATCCGATTATATTAATTTGTCAAAATCTCTGTACTCCATAATTAAAGCATAAACATGAAATGGGCATAAGTCAATTCAAAAAACAAATGACCATGCCTTTTATAGTTAAACTTTTGCTTATTATTATAATCACTTGTGCAAGTACAAAAGCAGACATTTTAGGCCAAGCCTAAATGCCTAAAGGTGCTATTCGACTTATAGATAAATTCATGTATTGAAATATTATCCTTAAAAGAAAGAAAAATAGGTCAGCTGAAAGGAAAATATATCAGATGCTGTGATTAAAATAATTTAGTCTGCATGTGGTGTATTATCTGGAATGAGAGCCTATAATGTCTGTATTACTGATCGTTATTATTTAAATGTATGATCCTGCAACAATCTATTTCCTTCCTAGTTTCATCTCTGTGCATGTATTTATTTCACATGGATGAACCCATATGAAAGAATACAATACGGAGTAGAAGGAAGCCATAATCTTTGAATAGACATAGCTTTATGTTTATTATAAAGCCTTGTACTGTAGCTCTGAAATTGTCTAAAATGTAATGTTGAGAGTGCCACAAAAGCCAGTAAAGAAGATGCAGCATTTCAGAACAAACCCACAAAAGAAGAGAGTGTCTCACTTGTATCTAATGATAATGTTCTTACCTTAGCATTGTATCTGACCTATTCTCCAGCTTTAGACTTGTCTTTGGAAGATACAAGATGCAAAAAAAAAAAAGGTAACAGCTACCATAGATATATTGACACGAAAGGATGCTGTCCCATCCTATTCAGGGTGAAGGTGTGAAACCAGAAGTCTGTGGAGCATGTAGTATGACTCCTGCCATCAAAACTGATCAAAACAAGTACGGCTGGTTTGTTCCTTGCTCTTCAGCTTCATAGATTATTCACCAAAACCTGAAAACAAAAAGTTAGCTTGGCTGAAAATTAAAATGATAGAGAGATATGCTCACTCCCATTTGAGATTAGGGGGTTGTCATCTTGCAATTTATCATTTACAACATTTGATTGTTATTTACTTGTATGCATTTTTAATACGTATTTGGTGAGTTGTTTGGAGTCAAGTGGCATTGAATGAATGGATTTAGACTGTCAAAATATGTTCATTTTACATTGCTACATTTTTCAAACATTTTTAAAGTGCAGCAGCTTGCAGACTAAGGTGCAGATATTTCATCTGGATTTGGTCAAGTGGGACTAAATCAGAATGGCTTAACTGGCAGAAGATGCAGAGCTACACCAAGCATTCTTGTATAATGTTTTTAACCTAATCATCCCACATCAAATTATATCACTTATTGTCTTAATTCAGGATCCCCCCAGAATGGTCAATGGGACCATCCATTATTTATATTACTGCTATGTGTAATCCTTAGAATTAAAGTAGTTTTTATTCAATTATTTTCATAATACAAACATTTGGAAATCTATGAACAATCTGAAACTTCATGAAAGGGTTGATGAACTGAAAAGTTTGGTGAACCTTGTCTTAAATTTTGCATTGCTGATCATGGAATGGAATACAAGTCAGAATAGATTTCGCCTCTAATTCTGGCTAAGTTCCTGATTTCCTATCAACTAACACAATTTCTGCTTGATATTTTTTATGTCTGTACTTGCTATCTCACAATCCACCACATTGACCTGGCATCAGTTCAACAGCTTCTTCCACTGATATCATAAAGGGTGTGAGATGTTCTCTGTGTGTGTGTGTGTGTGCGCGCACACACAAGAAGCAGGCAGTATATGCACAAAAAGGTCAATATAAATAAAAGAGTGAAGACTTTTCACAAGCAGGAATTTTTTTTAAAAGCATAGAAATTACTTATTACTTTTCCCTCAAATAGTGAGCAATCTTGAATCTGTTCTAAACTCTGGGGAACATAGATCTGGCAAAAGCCACAGTTTTTAAGCACAGTCCAAATAGTGAATGCTGGTAGAGAAGCAAACACCAGCAATAACTGCTTGTTTCACACTGGATTAAATTGTCTCAGGGGTGTAGGCTTGGACTAAACAAACCTTGCTCCTGAAAGACAGCAAAGGATCAGGGGTGTTTTTTCAGCTCAGCAAGCTGCCTCTGCTGTCAGTCTCTCTCCCCTATCCCCACCCCCAGGGCACAATTCTCCTTCAAAGCAAAGCCTTAATCCCAGGTTCAGCAGGGTATCATCATGTGTAAGCTCTCTGCATGTATAAGTGGAGCCTGAGTGAAAATTCATGCTGAATAATTTCAGACAAACTCAGTTTTTCCCCATTATCTCTTTCTTTCCTTCCTTCCTTCCTTCCTTCCTTCCTTCCTTCCTTTCCTTCTTTCTTCCTTTCCTTCCTTCCTNTCCCTCCCTCCCTCCCTCCCTCCTTCCCCTGATTTTATAACCTGTATTCCAATGTTATCTTGGCGACTAATATTTTAACTCAGGGAATTAGCAATTAAAGAAGGCTCCCAAAAGTTCTGCTTATTTAATAAGGAATATAATTAGGAATGTAAGGGGCGTGCATAAGTGTACAATCATGCCTACTGTCCCTGTCCTATTGTCCCCATTTATTCATATCTATTTCCTGTATTGATACTCATGCTTATTCTTATACCTATTATCTTGTAAGCATTGACAAATCAAATGAATAAATAAATAAAATACGTTACTAATCATCTCGTCTTATATCTGTGTACCTGTGGAGACCAAGATAGCCAGAGATACTTTGCTCAAACGTACAAGCTTTACTTTGTTTTACATATTTATTGTACTAAAACTGGCAGGCTGAAAACAAAGAGCCACATTATTTGAATATCTAAAAATGCTTCAGGGCCACACACTGATCTTAATAAACATCCCTAGAATTTTTTAAAATGAATTAATGTCACCTAAAAATTAATACATATTAATACTGAAGTTTGTCTATTTTTTTGTTCCTTTATAGAAGATTTTTCAGTACAACCAGGTCCACTGAAAAATCCAACATACTTGCTAAATTTTGATGGTGCATTTTCTGCAAAGAATAACTATTACTGCAAATGCTGTGCTTATTGTACGTGTTATATATTAAGTTGAATCATTTGCTGCATCATTTATTGTCAGGATTAATTTATTATATGAAGTCATATATTACAGTAGAAACCACAATGACTGGGTCAGTAAGAAATCACCCAAGTACCAGGAATCTGTCACAGAGTTTATGCCTTAAATTCATATTATGCTCACGATGTATTCATACATAAGTCACACAACTTCAAATTTGTGTAAGTCTTAGATAGCCTTCTCTGAACGAACTGCATCTTGGAGAAATTAAGGTTTGCAAATCTTCAGATGTTTCATTCTCATCTGAAAGAGATTTCCATTTTGTTATTCTAAAGGTGATTGAGAATTTCTTGTCACATTTCTAGTGGTTATATCTTTATTTAGTTACTTGTCAAATCTATAGAACTTTCCATTTCACAAAATGCAAATAATATTTAATATAAAACAATCTTGCCAAAAAGAGATACATAAGCATAAGGCACAAGAGAGAATAAAATTTTGAGCTTAGCTTATTGTTGGAAGGGTTTCATTGTGGCTTTTGTCAATTAATGTAAAACTCCTCTAGGGGGAGTTTTTTTCCCCATAATTTCTTTACTTGGAAGTGAAGTTTTAGAAGTTAGGAGTCTGTATAATGGGAGAAAAAGGATTGTACAGTTGAATAAAGGACATTCAGCTTACATACCATTTGTCTCGTCTCTGAGTGAGAAAGCATCACCCCTCTGTGAGTGATTAAGTTCCAGGATCCAACCAGACATATTCCAGCATGCAGGCTCATTTTCTGAGTTCTCCCTTCCCTTTCTTTGTAACACAGATGAGGAGTTTAGCTTCATTTGCAGCCATGCAAAATTAATTACAGAGCAATCAGCTAGTATAGAGAAGCAAACAGATCCTCCTTCTCAACTTCCTCTTTCAGTTTGGGCTATAAAAGGATTTGGCATGCAATAAAAACAGTAAATTATTTTATGATGTTAATTGTTCTATATTCAGAGATTAACTCATGAGGCTTCTGCCTGTTGTGCCAGACTGTCTAACTTACATTATCATGTGTGTAAGTATTTAAAAATCTCCCTCCTGCCTTAGGGTTAATTAAGGGCTTTATTTATGCTTAATTGGTAACTGCTTATGTTTAGTAGACCATTAGTCTTCTGATTCTTCTTTGTTTGGCCATTTGTAGAGAGGCACTGTCACAAGCTGTTTCTTCCTATGTGTTCAATGATCTTTCTCCTCACCTTAAAATTTTCTGTTGGTTTTCAGAATAGCAAGGCATTACTTTTCAAAGCAGGAGATGAAGATGTCACCGAAAGATCTCAGTTCAAAACTTGGATTTTCGTGTTTTGTTTCATTCAGAGAAGAGCAACAGAGATGATTAGGGAACTGGCAGATAAATCGTAGATGAACATTTGTGGGAACTGGGAATGTCTAGCCTAATGAAGAGAAGGAGTAGGAATGACATGATAGCTGTCTTTGAGTACTTGAAGACTAGTTGGCATAATCTGAGGTAATGGATGGAAACTTCTCAAAGAGAGAGCCAAACCTAGAATTAAGGAGAAATTTTCGGTCAGTGAGAACAATCATTGATATTAAGAAGTTGTGGATGGAGGTTTTTAAGAAGAGATTGGACAGTTTCAGCAGGGGGTTGATTAGAAGACTTTCAAGATCACTTCCAACTGTGTTATTTTGTATTATGCATTCGGGTGTTTCTGCGCTATACGTCAAAGCAGCAAATGACAAAAGTGGTGATACAGTTATTATGCAAGCTCCTTATAAGACAAGTGCAGTTTACAGGATATCCCAATATTTTTACTTTTAAGCAGTATTTAATAAGATTTGGGATATACTCCAAGTTTGCAAATTTGTGATATATGCTTCTCAGGAGAAAGGGGAACCACTAAAAGTTCAGAAATTAACATTTCCCCCTCAGTTTGGCTAGATGGAGAGTCCATGTACATTCCTGTAAAAACTAAGTTCAGGAACTGGTATAAACTATTCGTTCCCACCTTTCATTCCAACTTGATTGTCATCTTTTTACCTATAAGAGGCATCATCCTTTCTTAGAGAGACATTTATCTTTGCTGGCAGATATTGGTTGGTGGCATGAAGCATGGTAGGAATGCTGAAGGAGAACCACGGTAGTCTGTGGCAGCAAAAAAATCATACAGCACCAAATTTGTTAATTGGAAAAAGTGCTACCAGATACTTCCTGATGATCTGATCTGCTATGTAATAAAAACAGAAGTGCAAAAGGAAGAAGCAAAAAGATTCTAGCTGTTATGTGTCTCTTTATATACATATCTACATTGCCTACATATACTCTTATTTTTTTTAAAAAAATCCTGCCTTACTCATATGTGGAAACTATGGTTAGTTTGCCTGAAATTTCATAGATGCAATAGCCCTAGGAAGAAAGGTTTATGTCTCAAAGACACAAGGATGCAAAATTTTTTTATAGCATCTGAAGTTTTCTTTCCCATTTTATGCATTGCAATATTTTATGCAGAGAGCACCCAGTTTAATTAAAACACCTTTCTTAACTTTCTGCACAAATGGTGTTTGTAGCCTGTTGGAAGAAGCATTTAGTCAATTAACAATTTTATTAGCTGATTGATTTTCCCCCACCTCTGCGGTTTGCAGATTTTCCCCCCTCACTTTCTTGTACCTGATAGGAATAGTTATGAAAACTAAATAATATTACTTCCTTTATCTCTTGAAGGCAACACTATATAATGACGGAGTTTTTAATCTGAACAAGGTTTCAGTGGGAAGCCTAAACACACGTAAACAAATTCTCGCCCTGTATAATGGAATGTAAAATACTCGCTGCTTGGAGCAGCAGACGTTTTCAATAAATCACATTGTCACACTGACCTTTATTGATAGACTTTGCCTCAACTGAAAGCTTTGGTCCTGCTGTTTTAAAAGATCTTTCTGTTATGAAAGACCTGCAGACTCATCAGGTAGCAAGATAATGATTTTCTATTTGTAAGGTTCCCTGAATCAATGTTTTAAGAAGAAGTGTGAGAAGGCACAGGAAAGAAAAGGGATTCTGATATTTAAAGTTGCTGGCTTCCCACAGACTTGTACATTTTTCAAAAAAATGTCGTATTCAAATTTCCACAAAGTTGGAAAAAAATCTATTTCTATTTGTCCTCACCTTGCCATGCAGTTTCTTTATGTTCTATTTCTTCATGACAGATTGACGATTTTTTTTTTGGAAAATATATCTTAGGAAATATTAACATATGAAATAAATACCTATTAATAAATTTTATGTTTCTACATGTAAAAAAAATATTTAGTCATCCCAAATTTTGAGCATATGAATAATTCTTGCACAGATTCTAATTTGAGAATGAATTCAGAAAATTGACTTAATTTTGATTTGCAGTGGTACTTTAGTGCTACTATCCTGCCCCTTCTTTCTCTAACGACTGGTCCCAAGGGGCCGCGGTGGTAAGACACTAGGCTTGTGCATTGCTGAGATCAGCAGCTCAGCGGTTCAATTCCCATGAGTGAATAAACCATGCAGGGACAAGAAAAGAGCCTCCCCCGAATGCCTACCAGCATTCAGCACCCTGCGGATGAAGATAACACCGCCCAAAAAAATTCACAGAGGCAGCAAGCCATCTCGGTGATCCCTAGCTACCATGTGCCATATGCTAAATAAATACATAAACTGGTCCCAAAAGAGTTGTATTCTTAGAACTAATCATCCTATGTGCAAAACTACTGTATTTCAGTACCTGCTACTTTTTCAGGTCAAGCTTATCAGGTATAAATACAGATTGTGTCTTCTGAGATCATGTTATAGGATGACAGAAAGTTCTTAGTTGTATAATGCTGCCTCAAAAGTCATTGGTCCATCTAAATTAACAGCATCTCTCCAGGAATTCAAGTATCTCTCTCTGTGTATCCTATTCTCCTATGTAGTGTCTCCATAAAAATTGGTCTTCCCCCGTTAAGATTTATTTAACAAATTTGTATAGCTGGCCATGGAAGTCTGGGCAGTAAATAGAAATAAAAACAAACCAACTGTTTGGTGGTCAATGGCTGAAATAAACCAATTGATTGACTGAAATAAACCAACCATACAAAACCATTCAAAAGAACCTAGGTTGGGCTCCTAAAAATCAAACACCATGTAACCACATTCTCATCAGAGCTTCATTAACACCCCAGTTCCTTGTTTTTGAAGGAAAAGCCACATCTTCACAGTCTTCTAGAGAAGACTGACAGGACTGGGGCTAACTGTATCTCAGGAGAAACAAAACAGTTCTCAGTTGTAGAGAAATCACACTTCTAATTCACTGCTAGGATCTGGAGCATGCCATTCTGTCAAATCTAGATTATGATTATGCACCTTTATGTATTACAGATTTGTTCAGATACATGAATACATGATGTAGCCAAATCTACTTCCCTGTACGAGCCGTAATGCCTGAGTGTTTTAATAGCTTTCCTTGTGCCTTCTCATGATAATTTTAAGCCCAGGGCTGCTAGGAAAAAAATGTAATTCTTTTTAGTTTCACATAGGACATTTCATTTTACACTGTTTGAGGACTCTGTCTCAATGTTCACTTCAGGTTTAGAGACTCCATGTTCCCTTGTTCTCTGGGTTTTCAAAACAATATTTTGATTAAGGGTCACCCAAGACACATTAGAAATTACCATAGCTTCAGCTTTAGAACAGTTCATGTTTTGATGAGAATGATAAAAGCTAGAAAAAAAAATGTTTTTATTTGTGAACTTTCCCAAAGAGCATCTTTGTGTATAATTGATATCAAGGTGGTGATGGGGGAAAATCTTTCACGATGGAAGCATACATTTTTCAAGGTTTAATTGACCAATTATAAATATACATCACAAGCTGTGATGTGGTAAAGATTTAATTAGGCTTATTTTTGGAATTAAAAGTCTGTAGAAATTATTTAACATAAGATGTGGAAATGATCAAAGCTACCAAAAACAAATGTTAAAGATGCTGTTAATGAATTTAATGACCAACAAGGCATGTTGTTCACCGAAGGGCATCTAGCCTTTCATTATAACTTATGAATCATTAAAACCACACAGATCAAAATTATTAAATAAATGAGTCTAGACTACAGAGGTATATGGGAATTATTTTTTTTTAAAAAAAGAGAAAAATCACCATTCCCATTGGAGCTTTCCTTCTTTGCAAATCTGGTTTAAACCCAAATGGATTCATACAGACTGTGCATTTCAACAATAACTGGAATGTACAGTTTGATTCTATTCAGGAAAAGTTGGTATATCACTCCTAAATCACTCATTGGCTTATTTACAAAATCCATAGTTTGTTATTTTGCTAAGTGATGCTCATTTTACCTATGTTTTGTGGAGTAGCTATATCATGCTAAATGTTAGTAAAGAAGATGATTTTTCTGCAGCAAGGGAAAGCCTTCAGAGAACTATTTATGTGACTTTTTGCCTCCCATCTCATTTACAAACATTAAAAACTGATAAAATATTGAACAATAAAAACTCATAACAAAAATAGAATGCCTGTGGCAAAAGAAAGCAAAGGTGGTACCAATAGTAATAGGAGTCTTTGATGTAACTCAAAACTACTGGATCACTCCTTGTACACCATTGACATTACAAATTCAACATCAGTCAATTGCAAAAGTCAGCTGGAACAGCTTACATCCTGCAAAGATAACTTTAATACCACAAAACATCAACATCTTCCTATCTCTGGTCCTCATAGAGGAAGGGAGCAATATGCACATGGAGGAAGGAGGGGTCTTGTCTTAATTTGTCAACCACTCCAGTGTGATACTCCCCTGTTGGGGCACCAGGCCAACTGGCAGAGCCAGGTGTTCACATCCTTATGGACAGTCAGTAGAGTCTATACAGATCTTATGTCAGGGGACAGGATTTTTCAAATGACAGGAACCATAATAGAAAAGGCTGTTCTCCTTCACATGGTTGTTCTTAAGGAAACAATACTAATGGAGGAGTATAATTTTACCTTGAGGTTGAATTGTGGAGTCCTTGGTGATCTTTGAGCTTGCTGGTTTTCTTACAGACATTTCCCAACTAGATTAACAATCAGTTAATCTTTTATATCAGTTACAACTTTTTATAACCGCTGTTTTAGTATTTTGACTTACTATATCTACTGCACCTTACATTTTTTTATTGTTATGAGCTTGTTGCTAGATAAATAGGGTGAATTTCTTCCCTATGTATATATGTGGAAGCTTCTATCAACAATCAGTGGACCATTACAAAGCATAATGTTTCATTAAAATGGCATAATGACTTGATTTTCCCAATGCTTTAAGACAAAACCAACAAACCGTGTTAGAGCTTAACAGGGTGATCCAATCTAGCCATTGGTGTCTGAAAAATCAGTATTTTAGGGAAGATATTAGAGAATAGAGCTGGATAAGATTCAGCCCCCGGATCACATGCAGCCCTCTGAACTCTGGTGCATAGTTGCAAGAAGCGCAAGCACTAACCTATTTACTGTAATTAATATCAAACATGTTTGTTCTATATCTTGCCTGGAATGAAATTGAAAAATCAGTGTTGTCCTTGGTTATCAAAAGATTGTGTACTTTTGGAGTAAATAGACTTGAGTTTCAGTCAGGCTTAGCTCCAGGAATGAAAGATCCCTCAACAGAACACCTTATAGAGGCAGGAAAGAATTTTTCTGAGTAAGCCAAAGCTTCAGGGTCTTCAACATTCAAAGCACTCTTCTGTCCATGAACTTCAGCAGCCTCTCTATTATGTCTTCAAAATAATAGTTAGTCAACTCTTTGACCCCCATTGCAGGAAAAGGCATACCTTTTGTGCAAACTGAGTGCTTCATGGCTCTCTCTCTCTCTCTCTCTCTCTCTCTCTCTCTCTTTTTGAGCCTGGATCTTGGTTACCAGATGCATCTGTCATACAGTATGACAGATAACAATTGGATGTGACATCTTGTACAATGGGCTGTCAGTCAGCACAATTTAAGAAGGTAGTTTCACAAACACACAAAAATTGCAAGAGTTCTGAGAAGCCATCTCTTCAGATGAGAACTGCCATGAGCTCTTGATCAGTGAATCATACTAGTCAAGCCATTTTTCTGGGATTTCATATTTCCTTTTTTTCCCCTGTGCAGTCACCGGACCTAAGAACAGAGGAAGTTTTCTACCATTCATTTTGGATGGAAATAGTCTTCAAATAACATCAGC
The DNA here is from genome assembly GCA_000516915.1 of Ophiophagus hannah. NCBI lineage: Eukaryota > Metazoa > Chordata > Lepidosauria > Squamata > Elapidae > Ophiophagus > Ophiophagus hannah. Next base: position 300,215 of record AZIM01001684.1, read on the forward strand.
GAGATCAATACTGTTTCAAATTCAATACGCTGCGAAATGGATGGAGCTTCCAGATAGCGCCCAAGCTGAGATGATTCCATGCTGGCATTATATGCTGCTGCACTAAATATTGCCCAGTTCTGCTGACTGGCAAGAGACAGGAAATGTATATTTGAATTCCCCATTATCACCACTGAGGCAATTTGAATATTAATTAAAATCTAGTTTAGATTTGTATGTGCACTGGTCTGCATTATGGAACATCTAAATTGGTTTTCTTAGAGTAATATGATGAAGGTGATGATTTAATTGAGTTCTGAATCTGGGATACAGTGGTAATTACCAACTTGGGTTTTTTTTCCATTTTGGTTTTGGTTTATGTACCAAACTTTGGCTGTCTTTGTTGGATAGATACGTTTCTGTTTGATTCCTTTTACAATTATGGTACTTCATTATATGATCTATTTGCCTATTTTAGTAAAATAATTTCAGTTTGTAAACTGTGGTTTAAGGTCTTATACATTTAGAGCAGGGGCGGGATTCAAAATTTGGTGGTCATATTATTGGCTGGGTGTGGTCAACTCAATATCACTCACATTGAGGCACGCACCTCCTCGCCTGACCTCTCA
>AZIM01001684.1:313043-325223 GCA_000516915.1 Ophiophagus hannah
TAGAATAGAATAGAATAGAATAGAACAGCAAAGTTGGAAGGGACCTTGAAGGTCTTCTAATCCAACTTCCTGCCTAGGCAGGAAATGGTTATCCAACATCTTCTTAAAAAAACCTCCAGTGTTGGAGCATTCACAATGTTCCACTGATTAATTGTTCCAACTGTTAGGAAATTTTTCTTTAGGTCTAAGTTGCTTCTCTCTGTGAAAGCCAACAGGGCTAAATGTGAAGCACAGACCCTGTTGTGCCTATATAGCTTGGTTTACAAATTAGAAATGGTATTTTGTAGTGTAGTATAAACTGTCCAGTGAACAGGTTTATACTTTTCACCTCATGGGTTTTGTCGAAGTACACACCTGGCTATCATGGTGATAGATGAAACAGCCATACAAATGGCTTCCAAACTGGTTTCTTTGGGTTTACATTATGGTTACTGCAGGAACTCAGTCATTGTGTTTAAAAGTAGGTTGGAGATCATCCGATGTTCTTCTCAGTTGAGTATATTATAAAGATTCTTAATATATGCAGTCGAGGAATCATCTTTTTCTGAAGCAGGAGGTTTTAGCAGGTAACTCTTAGATTAAAGTTCCTGCAAGCGATTGACTGAAATTTTAATGAAAACTGCAAGTAAAAATCTGAAATTTTTATCCATGATTTTGAGCTCAATCATCTGCAACATCAGAGAGAAATATGTCCCATCTTCTCTATGGTAACTTTTCAGATATTGAAGTTTATCTTCTCCAATGCCTTCATGCCCAAGACTTTTGAATTTTTTTTCTATAGGACATGGTTTCCATATACTATATTTTCCTGACATTCATACATTGCCTGTATACTCCTAAATATACAATATGTTACTTGATCCTGGAATAGAAATCAGAGAATATCAGAGAATAAATGGCTGTGTTGATTGCTCATTTTTTCAAAGGGTTTTCAAAGAGACAGACCAAGAAATAGCAAGTTTAACTTACAAGTCAAATAAATTTTGATGGACATCAGCAATATTTTCCTAAAGGGAAGAAATGGTCAGCAATGGAGTAGATAACCTTGGGAGATAGTGGACTGCTGGAGATGTTAAAACCTAGTTGTAAGACCATCAGTTCAGGAAGCTGTAATAGTTGATTCTGGTATTGGGCAGGTATGGACTAAATCTTTTCTTAGATCACTATTACATTTTATTATTATGTTAACAGTGGTGGGTTTCCAAATTTTTTCCTACCAGTTCTATGCGCGTGCTTTGCAAGCATGCACAGGGCTCAAATACAGACCTCTGCCAACATTAGTGAGCTGCTTGAACTGTTCTTTAACTCAGCTATGGTGTGGCAATCATGCGAATAAGCTGAGCTTTGCAAGCATGCGCAAGGCTCAAATACAGACCTCTGCCAATGCTGGAAAGCTGCCCTCCCAAGCTCTGTTTTCACTGGTAGAGGCACTGCAGGCCAATTCTTTGCTGTTTCCAGGGTGGCCCCACGGGCCAGATCTAAGCACCCCACTGGCTGGATTTTGCCCCCGGGGCTTGAGTTTGACATCCCTGATGTAGAGTGATTTGAACTTTCCCATATTGTATTTTACTTTGCTGGGCCTCCTTCTTTTTCCTCTGGATCATCTCCTCCTCCTTCTTTATTCAGCTGGTGGCTGCAGAGATTCCAAAATGCATCTCTCCTTCATTCTCCTCCTATACCTGTTCCCAAGACTGCAGCTTTATTGGCAACTCATCTGTGCGGATGCTGGAGAAAATGGCTCATATGGGAGGGAGAAAGCAAGCACAGGTGCCTGCCATTTTTCCAGGCAGCCTGCTGTTCCACACTAATATGTTGCATGATGGCTATTAAGCCCTACTTAAGGATGTTGTGCACAAGAGAGATTAGTGGTAAATAAATAATTCTAATAGATAATGGAACAAAGTTAAGTAAACTGTGACTTAGAATGATATACTAGTCAAGGTAATGGGTTGAGGAAAGACTTGTTATGTGCTCAAAAATGGAAAGACACCCCCGCCCCCCATGGAGGAATAATTGGTGAAGAGGAGTTAGCTGAGATGGCTAGGCTAACTTCTTTCATCATAATAATCATCATCAATCATCATTATCATCTTTTAACAAGCCCATAATCTCTTGTGGAGTGGAGTTTGGGCAACTGAATGGAACTAGCAGAGTGTTTAATGGCCAGATGCCCTTCCTGTCACCAATGCGGAGTTTTGTTCAGCAGATATATTCTCAACGTGCCCAGAGAGAGAAATATCTGCCTCTACCTAGGATCAAACTCACAGCCTCCTGATTGTGAGAATTTAAAATAATTAAAATATACAGTAAAAATATTTTTTTAAAAAAAATCTGGCTAATGGATTCAGCTTAACAGATATGTTCTTGTTCTGACCACATTTATTGGCATCGTAAGGTAGAATTTTTAAAATGTGTATCATTTTGCTAGAGTTTCTAGTGGTTTCTGGATGCCCTGGATTTTTGTCTGGGTATCCAGAACACCCAGAGTGCATTAGTGATTTCAGTGAAATGATGCACAGAAGTCCACTTTCCTAGTACAATAAAACCAATAAAACACCTCATTATCTTATATTCACGCTTTTATCAAAGGCAGTCAGCCAGCTATTAAGAAACAAGGATTCTCCCTGATTTTTGTACAGTTGATAAATAATTGTCTAGATGCATAGGGTGTGAAAGCAGAGAGATTGTTATGTAGCTAATGTATTTTTCTGATCATACTTTACAAAAATTAAAGACCTTCAGAGCCAAGGAAGAAAATCCCAATAAAGGTTTGCATAAGCTTGTAAATCACAAAAATACAGCAGAAAGTAATGTTTGTACTAATGAGGCATGAGGTGAGGCACTTTTGTGATAGCTTTACCTTTTCTCTCTCCATCTTATATATTTTAAATGCAACTGATGCATTGTTCAAAATGTGTAAAATAAGTAAATAATTTGGTTTATATGCAATATTGAGAGATTCATAAGAAGAGCTCTTTAAAAGGCATAAATTATTCAGGCACACTCTGTTAGGTTCATTTCTTTCTTCTCAATCTTTTATTCAATCAGGTTAATTATTACTTATTGAATTGTTATTGGCTAGACATTTAGACTGCTTTTTCTCCTCAAGAAACTCAGAGGGCTGGATGTTGGCATGTAATTAAATAAAAAAGATAATACCATCAAAGATTTAAAAAATGGTTTGATTTAACAATGGCCTTTCAAATTAGGAAGATACCATAGAGAGTCTAACAACAACAACACAGTTGGAAGGGACCTTGGAGATTAACATATTAACAGAGTTGGAAGGAATCTTGTAGGTCATCTAGTCCAACCCCCNTCTTGAAAGCTTCCAGTGATGAAGCTCTCACACAGTGGTGGTATGCTACTGGTTCAGACCGGTTTGGCTGAACCGGTAGTAAAAAAAAAGCCAACGATCAGCTGAAAGGAGGAAAAAAATCCTCAACAATCAGCTGAGAGGAAAAAAGAAGAGAAAAACGCAGGATGGGCCTCCCCACCTGCACCTGCACTTTTCTCTTCTTTATCCTCTCAGCTGATTGGCCCTGCAGGTCTCAGCTGGTATGGGGAAAGCTGCGCACTGGCATAGGCAAAGCACACCCACCAAGCCATGCCCACCAAACCGGTGGTAAAACAATTTGACTCCCACCCTGCTCCCACAACTTCTGAAGGCAAACTGTTCCGTGGGTTGATTGTTCTCACTGTCAGAAAATTTCTTCCAGTCCAACTCCATGCTCAGGGAAGAAACCCTGTACCATTTCCGACAAATGGTTGTCCAAAATCAAGTTCAAGTCAAGGTACAAATGACCAGGCTACCTTGGACATATTAGGAAAAGGTCTTCAGTTCTCTGGAGAAGATTCTGATGCTGGGAAAAGTGGAAGGAAAGAGAAGATTCTGACTGTCAATTAATGTTCATGGATGTGTCTTCTCAAAGTTCTTCTTTATCCCACATAATGATTTGCACAGTCCTTGCATTGGATGTGGTATTCCCCCAAGGTTCCTTTTGAGAGGAGAGCTCATAGAGGAGCTGAGATAAAAAGTTATAGGGTGGGAAAGCATGATATGTCATGGAAGTAATTTCAGCTAAAAGGGGAAGAGAGAGGAGGAAAAAAAAGAAGAAAGGAAAGTGGATTGTAGCGAGTGAAGTTAATAGGATTTTTAATGTAACGTTATTTTGAGTTCCATTTTTCAATCCATCATTCTTTAGGTAAAGAAAATGTCCTGTTCTAAAGATTGGGAGAGGTCAGCCCCAATTTTCAAGGCTACTGAACCATGTTTTCAGGAATTTGTAAATGGGCTGCTCTCTTGTATGAGTTCGCTGATGTCAGTCATTCTGGATGGAGTGCTTTATAGCTTACTTAGCTTAACTGGGGCTACCCTGCCTGTTAAAATGTCACATGGATAAAAGAATATGCTGACAGTTCTGACAAGATTATCACTGCAGTGTAAAATCACTTCCTGGATACTTGTACGTTCCAAAAATCTATTTTGATCTGTCTTTTGAGCTTGAGTGAACAGCAATAATTCATCCAAGCAAGAAGGGTTTTATTTTATTTTTTTAATAAGAGAATGAACAAAAAGAGTGGTGGTGGGATTTCCCCCCTATACTTAATTCAACTATTTTAACCTTATTTTTTTGTAGCCCCCTTCACCCAGGACTCCTAGAGCGCCTTACAAATATTACTACTAAGATAGTCTCTGCTCTCAAATTTGGAAGACAGAGACTATCCCAGTAATAATATTTGTAAGGTTAAAATAGTTTAAAAAACAATATCTGTTCAAAAGTCAACAAGCCTTGACACAATGAAGGAATGGATGGTGAAAATGAGGGCATTTGTGGAGATGGCTAAATTCTTTGATTGGAGAAATGTCTACATTTATGGCTGACTTGGAAATCCCTTAGAGACAATCTTGCACCAAATAGAAAAAGGGGAAAAAAGCACTTATGATTGGTGGTTTTGATGATTAGGAAAAAAAAACTGGTTAGCTGAAAAACTGAGCTTTTTTTTGTAATCAGAAATCATCTTAGAATTGGAAGCTTCTTTCTATTTTTCTAAATTCTTTCTTTCTGAACTCTTACTTTGTTCCTCTTTCTTTGCTTCCTTTCCTCTTTATCAGTTTGTGTTAATTTTCTTTGCTTTTGTAAAACTTTTAATTTTACACACTCACACACACACAGACACACACACAGAGGGGGGGAGCAAAAAGAAGAAAAAGGCCAAATGCAGACAGTTTAATGGTAAGATGTTCATAGAGGACTTATCTATGGGCGACTACATACGTATGATTTTCTTAACATCATATAGAGCAATAGAGCATAGAATAATAGGGTGGGAAGCAACCTTGTCGGTCTGCTAGCTGGAGCAGGAGACCCTATACCATCCTGGCCAAATCCAGTCTATTCCAGAAAACCTCGAGCAACAGAGTCCCCACAAGCTGTTCCGCTGATTAATTGTTCTCATTGTCAGGATATTTTCTCCTTAGTTCCAGCTTGGATCTCTTTTAATGGTCTTCCACTAATTACTTCTTGTCCTGCCCTCAGGTGCTTTGGAGCGGGGGGGGGTGTCACCCCCTCACTCCTCTATTAAGGTAAAGGTTCCCCTCGCACATACGTGCTACTCGTTTCCGGCTCTAGGAGGCAGTGCTCATCTTCGTTTCAAAGCCGAAAAGCCAGTGCTGTCCGAAGACGTCTCCGTGGTCATGTGGCCGGCATGACTAAGTGCCNNAGGTGCACAGAATGCTGTTACCTTCCCATCAAAGTGGTCCTTATTTTTCTACTTGCATTTTGACAAGCTTTCCAACTGCTAGTTTGGCTTCTTCTCTATTACACTTCTCTATCACAGCACCTCAAATATTGGAAGATTGCTATCATATCGCTCCTAGTCTTTCTCTTCTTTTGGATGTACACTACCTAGTTATCTCAACCTTTCATCGTATAGTTTAGCCTCCAGACCCCTTTATCATCTTTATTGCTCTTCTCTGCATGCTTTCTAGGGTCTCAATATCTGTTTTTGTGTGTGGCTTTTGGGACTTTTGTTTTTCCCTGTCACCCCTATTTTCTAGATTAGTCAATAGGAAGGAAAACAGTTTAGGTACGATGATGGAATTGCTGCCAGTTAAGTGCTTGTCAATGACACTCCAAAGCAGTTGTTTGTTCAGGAGAAATGATGAAATAGCCCTTCTTTTCTGTTTCCCCTCAGTTGCAGTTGAGAGAGTACCAAAGGCAGGTACTTTCTTAGCTGAAGTGATGAATTAACTGAAAGCATTGTTGCTATACTTTGCTAAGTCCTCCAGAAATGTATAACCTTGCGTTTCCAAATTTGAGGGGGGGGCGGGGAGGGGAAAAACCTTCAGTTGCAAAAGGGAAAGGAAGAGGCAATGATTAATTTAGCTACAGGATTCCCCACTCTAGTTTTGCATAGAAGACACCAAAGGCGATTAGAGCCATTGTCATACACTAAGTAGCCTTCTATAGCAATGTCTCTATTTAATTGTTTATCAAATTTTTACATAATCCTTCTGATCTCAGTGATTCTTAGTGGGTAGAAATACAAATAAAAACATAGCAAAAGCACTATTGGAAACAAAATAAAACAAGGTTGAAACGTTAAAGAGTTAAAACAGTTGGGGAGAGTGCCCTCAAGATGCCAACCACCCCCAAGGTTTCATAACACTCTTTTACCTTGGAAGAGTCAGATCTTGATGTTCTTCTGGAAGGCCAGAATGGAGGTGGGGGGGGAGGCATTTCACATATGGGGGAAGATGGGGGAAGGAGCAACAACAGAGAAAATTCTCTTCCTAGATTATTAAAAGATTTGAAGTCTACATTTTAAGTTAAGATACATTATTATGCATTATTATTATTATTATTTAATTTTGGAAGTGATATTAATCCACATAATTCTGCATATGCTTGCAACTTACATATCATAAAACAGTTACAGTCCAAAAGTTTAAATACTGTATGTTGGTTGTGCTTTTTGATGCCGATATGAAGGGAAAAGTGAGGGAAGATAGAACAACCACAAAATTTTATTGAAAAGAAGGCCGTATCATAGTCAATGTGTGATTAATATTTTCCTCATAAAGCACATGGCTTTCTAAGCTAAACCAAGTGTTGTGGCTGACAGACCATTAAGTGAACATTTAATGAGGCAAATGCTGAAGGGACAATTTAACACAGGAAGAAACAAGAAGAAAAGGATTTAGAACAATGTTATTTCAAAAGTATGAACCATTTAAAAGAGTTGGGTCATGACTTCAACTACTTTGAGAAATTAGCACCTGAAAATGTCTAACAAAAACTTAAAGAACCTGTGTGTGTGTGTGTGTGTGTGTGTGTGTGTATCTATGTATGTATCTATGTATGTATGTATATGCATATGCGTATGCGTATGAATTGTATTGTATTGTATTGTATTGTANATGCAATGCAATGCAATGCAATGCAATGTATGTAACTTTGCTAATATGATAGATATACTCAGCTACCTGGAAACTCATCTTTTTATACATGGAATAATTTTCATTACTTCAGTCAGTCAGATATCTGGTCAGTTTTTGAGTTATAAGGAATTTTTCATATTTCCTTATTTTCCTTTCTCATAGGGTGGTGGTCCCAGATCAAAGCTTCTGTTAATGAATAGAAATCCTTCCATGGATGGCACAGGTGTGAAGAAGGCTTTAAGGTAGGTGACATACTTTTACTTTCAAGTGTATTCCTCATTGAATGGGTTTTCACTCATTGTTTTCATCTTGTAGAAAAGAACACATTACACAAATGGCCTGAAGCCATAGTTTTTGAAAGATTTTATAGCTCTTAAGATTGGCAATAGGCTGCTAAAGGTTGCACTAGCTGCTTCCTCAATGGTGAAGTATAACCTGCAAATAAATGCAGAATTTACAGGTCCTTGAGAAATTCATAATTATACATTCTTGGTTACATTCTGGTACTTAAGGACATTTTACTATCCATCTTTCCCTACTTATTTCAACTGTTTTTATAGCAGCAAAGTTCACGAAACTACAGAAAAGATAAGTCAGCATTTTTTGCCCTTAACCAAAATTTAGAGTTACAACTTTGCTTTCAGAAAATAAAATAAAAACATCTTCAGGACTGAATATTTGTTTAGTTTATCTCAACTCAAGTGATGTTCTATTTTAATTAAAAACAAATCAGGACAAGAGTCAACACAGCTATTTCTAGGGAAAACACAATGGGCAGTGTAAGTGTTTGAATGCTTCCCAAATAGCAACTCAGATTCATTTTTCCATGGGTAATTTTTAAATTTCCTCCTAGACAATGTCAGAGAAGTTACCTCACAGAGGCAGCTGATGTCTTTGTGTTTTGAAACTTCTGGTTTTTTTTTTTAAATCTCTCTGCAGACATATAAATGAAATGCATAGGTATGCAAAAACCTAGAATTTATTTTAACCTTTTCTGAACTGTAGATACTTTTGCTTTCTCAGAATTTTCTAAAGCCAGAGTTAACTTGATTTCTTCCAGCATCAGCAGAATAGTACAATCCCCATCATTTGCATTGAACATCTTATTTTTTTTTCAGCCAAAGGGTTACATGTAATGGATTTGTACCATGTTGGGGGTTGAGATGTGGTAGGTCAAACTTTAAAAAAAGCAGGTTTCGGATAAAACGGGTGGGATCAAAACATGTTTAAGTTTTAAATTTAATGAAAATGGGAGCTTTGACAGTGTTGCACCTTTAATTAAAATGTAAAGTCGAAATTGTGTTAAATGCTGAAAAAAGACACCCAGAATTTCAGCAGAGGAGAAGATGGAGTTCTAAAGACTACCACGGTATTATTGTAAATTGCATCTAAGCTAGGAAATGATTGTTTAGATTATCTTGTTATGTCAAACAGTATGGAACTCATGGATAGATTAATGTATAACAAAAATTATGTGTGCCCTGTTCTTCCTAAAAATCAAGGCAGTTAAAGTTTGGGGAAAAATAGAATATTCAATATTTGAGGCTTCTGTCTACCAAGATGTCTAAATTCTTTCAGCATTAGTAAAACTGAGATTTAAATGTAAAAGTCTGTAATTATACATAACATATGTAATGTAGGTTTATCTACCCACTACTTCATGAAGAGCATGAATTCAATTCAAGTTGCTGGCTATAAAGATCTTTTGGACTTTTAAACTCTGTCAGTTTAAACTAGAGTTGCAATTCTTGTGTTGATTGGCTAATGATAAATAAATAAGTCCTAGAAGATTTCAGCAAGATGGAACCCAACTATAAATGGGCTGAAGGAATTTCGTTAGAGACTTTGTTACTCTTTGAGTGGAGAATTTAACTTAGGATTTCAGCCAGTTCCTGTCCGTAGAAGGAATTAATAGATGTTCAAGGTAGGTTCATAATGCCTACCAGAACTGAGCATATACTTTTTCAAGTTTACTTTAAAACTTTAAAATTGAGGAAATTTAATTTGATTAACAAAATATTCTAAGTGATATTACATTTAGGAACAGGCTAGCATATATCTGCAGTTTTATATGGCAAATGAAATTCTGATAGGACTTCAACAAATCCTTTACCATTTCTTATAGAAATAATTCTAGGTATTTGAAGCCATTTAGGATAGAGTTCAGGATCCATCCGTTACTAATGTCATACCAAGATATGGCATCTAAAGCACATGGCCACTCTTTCCTCTTTTTTATTTTCCAAAATCATATGTTTTTATTCTGTTTCCCATATTACATAAGGCTACAATTCATTTGTTTACTGCAACTAACCCCCTGAAGGCCAGTGATGAAATATATAAGCATGGTTTTTTATCTTAAATTTATGTTGCTCATGGTAAATTAATCTACTCTGTTTGTTAGAGAGGGGAAAAAAATGGTTAGAATATTATGCCTGCCTACATCAGTTATATTCTGATAATATTAACTTCTCAGAATTTGGTGTCTGACCTTTTAAGGGTTCAAAGCTTTTTATCAGTTAGCAGGGATTATTAAAAGTAAATGATTTTCAGATTAATTTCCATATCAATAATGAAGATGTCCTTTCTAATTTATTCAGGAGAGCTTGATGTAGAATCCTTATTTATTTGGTGTCTCATATTTTAATAGAGTCCAGAGATAAACTTGGCTGGGGGGAAAATCTGTCTAAATCAGGTGAACGAATCTTTTGGTTATCAAATTAATAACTTCATTGATGCCATCAGTCTTCCATTCTCACTCTATTACATTCTGAAAATTCGTGTTCAAATGGCATAGCAAACAAATTTAAATGAGATTTTCATTTTATAAAAATAGGACTGATAAGATTGGAAGAGGGGAAAGCAATTTTATTCCAATGAATTATTTTTAAGTGATTAAAATGACGTATTCCATTAACCATAAAAAAAGAATTAAAGGACATTGGTTTATGAGCAGTCAGTCATCTAGAGACCTTTGCAACCCTGCCTGATTCTACCTGTAATAATTGTGCCATAGAAGTTCAGGGTGTCTCATTCAATATTTCTTTTCTTTTTAAAAGCCACCTCTCTCATCAACAAAATGATTAGAATGTGACAATGAAGGGGCTAGAATAAATTATGTTTTGTTTCCAGAGAGGACAAACTAAATGTTTCAAATGGTTGTTTCATCCAGTGAATGCCAGGAGCTTTTTAAATATCAGAATGCCCAATGATTTAATTTTTTTAAAATTAAAAGTCATCAAGCTCATCAAGAAGAGCAAATAATCATATTCACCAGTTCCTATTTGCTTTATTGAATGTTTCAAAATGCCCAGTTGGAAGACAGATATTTTAGGACCCATTTTCCAATTTCCTAAATAACTTCCATCTAAAGAGAAGCATCAGTTCCTTACCTCAATTTAGAATTTGGGTCTGGATTTTTTACCTATGAGTTGTTATTGCTAAAAAGTTGCCAGAGTTCTTCTGTGGAGTTCTCCATCCCAAGAACATCATTCTATTATCCTGGGAGAAATTTCTCCCTGGTGTTTTGTTCTCCTGAGATTTCACAGGAGCATGGGAAGCCAGGGAAAAGTCAATTATATAATGAAAAATGGTTCATTCACAACAGTCCTTTGTTCTCTGTATAATCATAGTAAATACAAAATTCCACACCTCATTCATGGTTTCGTTAAAATGCTCTTATCCTTTGGGGGAAAAAACCTTGAAACAAAGTATTTTCCATCATATTCACATACCCAAAAGAGAGCAGAGAAATTGTTGGATCAGTTTCTTATATGATTTGCCACGGACTAGATTTAGGGTAAAATACATGTTTTGCCTGCAGTTTATCTAGGCAGTATATATTATCTTGCATTTCTTTTCTAGTTCAGTTATTCAATTTGATATGAAAGAGAGAGCAAAAAATTAGAGATGAATAAAGTGGACTGCATTTTTGTATGTATTTAGTTATTGCACTTAGGAGTCACTCTGGGCCATGTAGTAACATGGCAAATTATTTTGTACCATGTGTTTCCTGGCTGGTATATGATTGATTTGGTCTGAATGGACATGGGCCTTCCTGCTTTCAATTCATACATGGTTGATCAGGGTCAATGTCAAGTTGGAAAACATCTCATAAAAACAATCTCTGTTTAGACTAAGCCAATTGTACACCAGCATGTTGCCAAGATATCCACGATGGAGTTTTAAGTGTCTCTTATATGTCCTTTGCCCATTTGATAATAATGGATACTCTCTGTCCAGAGTGTCAGAATATTCATGAACTGGCAGAGACATGGGTACCGAGGTCAGCCAATGGGAGTTGAATTGGGGCTGAGCTTGGAAGGAATCTGAGCGTGGCTTAGCTCTGTGCTCTCATCTCTAAACTGAAACTAGTCTCTGCTCTGAGCTCTGAAGCTGCTGCTTGTGTTATGTTGGAAGAATCTACTATTGGTATTGTAGATTTTACTCATATTATTATGTATATAAAGAAGTTAATGAATCCTGCTGAATCAGTCATCTGTGTGGCTTTCTGGTTTTGAATTTCTGCTGCAAAATCTAACACAGAGCTTAAAATTCCTGAATTCAATTCCAGAAGGAAAATCTAGAGTGTTTGCTTCAGACCTATATATCCTGTTGTTGATGGCCATGAATGTGAGGTTGTTGATCACAGGAAAACATGACCAGCACATATATCTAAAGCTTTTTATGTGTCTTACATTTATTTATTTATTTACTTACTTACTTAGTTACTTTTA
>AZIM01001684.1:326946-336953 GCA_000516915.1 Ophiophagus hannah
GCTAACTCTGCCAACTGCCAGCAGTTCGATGCTGACCAGCTGAAGGTTGACTCAGCCTTCTATGCTTCCAAGGTTGGTAAAATGAGGAGCCAGATTGTTGGGGGCAATATGCAGACTCTGTAAACCACTTAAAGTGGGCTGTAAAGCACTGTGAAGTGGTATATAAGTCTAAGAACCATTGCTATTAAAGAATCAAGCAGAGAAGAATCAGAAGTGGTCAGGTGAGTTTTGAAATTGGGATACATTTAGTGTTTCAGATCTGAGTTCAGCCCTGTTTAGAGAATGTGCTACTCACATTTCATGCCTGTTTTCTATTTTACATTCTTGCAAAATTTTGGTGGATTGGTCATAATTCCTTTACCAACATTATTTTATTTTAATCTCTTTGTTTACTGAACAAAAAAACCCAGTAATGATAATATATATTTATATCTTCCTACTAATCTACACTTATTTTTTTTAATTGCCAAAGGCTCCATTGTCACCAAATATATAGCTACAGTATAGTTTATATCAAAGCAAACCCAATTCATTAGTTGGTTATCTTCATACATAATTCTATGCATTTACAATTAAAGAGTCACTTTTAAAAAGTATGTAGATAGCTAGTGCTTTCTACTGTCAAATATAATTCAGAAAATAGCTTAGTTTTTGCAACCTTCTGACTTAGGGGGTGGGGTGGGAGGAATTCCTTTAAAGCAATTGATGGTTTTTACAGGAAAAATGCAAATGATGCATTTAACTTAGTAGTTTCAAATCAAAGCTAATACTATACAAAGGTTACTAAACAAATACAAAGTTTTGCAAGACTCACAGTTCTCAAATACACTGAAAGACATTTTGAAATATATAATTCAGCAGTTTAGTTTTTGCAATCTTCCAATTTAAAAAAAAATCCTTTAAAGCAATTAGTAGTTCTTACTGAAAAAATGCAAAGGATGCATTTAACTTATTAATTTCAAATAAAAGCTAGGACTGTACAAAACTTACTAAACAAGTACATACATATGAACTGCTGCAAGACTCACAGTTATCAAATATATCATAACCTTTTAAAATATCATAGGAAATAAAAACTGATAAGAAGAGGCAGAGAGTAATCCAAACAGTGAATGCTACACAAACAATGAAAACATTCTGCTTCACATCACAATATTCTCTCTCTCTGATGAAGAAGGAATGTGGAGATAGCCTTGATAGACATATTATGATGGAATATAGTCTGAATTTTCAGGAAAGAGGGAGTACATTCCAGAGAAGCAAGAAATAATTCAGTTCAGACAGTTTGTGTGAGAGAAAGAGGGTGAAGATAGCTCCTCCTTAATAGTTCCCAGAGTATTGCTTTATGTGGCTGAAAGTTTGCTTTAGTTTGGCAAGATTCTGTCTATGGGTGAGGAACAATAAAGAAATCTGCTTGGAAGAATCACAACATATCTTTCTTGGTGTTTGGAGTCTGACATATAGTTAATATGTGAGAATTGTTTCAGAACAGGGAGGGAGTTCTCAGCTTTTCACTATCGGTACGGATTTCAAATGTCAAAATCAACATTCTGACATCTGCTAGGAAACTCAGAATGGAGTGGTTTCCAGATTGGAACTGTATCTTTAGATCACAGTGAATATGCTTACACTTTCAGCCTTGTTTCTGTATTAATCTGTCTTTGTATTCATGCATCAAGAATAAGAAGGGACAAATATATCTTGCAAGATATATTTGTAGACAGGATCTTGCAACTTTGTCCTGGGACATGTATATTTGCCTTCATTCATGACAAATATATCTCTTGAGTTTGTTTTCACTTTCTTCTCTTGCAAATCTCAGAACTATTCCCATGCAATCATGCATAGATTTTATGTGCATTTATTCTAATATACTCATGTTTCTGATATTTCTTAATATATATACCGTAGGTTTCAAGTAATTTTGTATAATGTGTTGAACTTTCTGCACATATTTCCTGTATAGTTATCCTTAATATACTGGTGTAAGCATATTTTTTCCCATTTATATTACCTTAGAAGTAAAGCAGCAGATTTTAGCACATAGCTGCATTTTAGGAAATGCAATTTAAGGCTAATTTAATATTAGAAAGAGAATGAAAATAATTTCTTCCCTACCCGTTTTTCAACCTCAAGAATGTTATGACTGAGTTCAATAGGATGCCGAGCCACGGTTTGCTTAAAAATGATTTACTAAATCAGTAATAAAAGGCAAATCAAACAAACCACTCTATTGATTCAAACTTAATTGTTTGAATGAGACATTCATTCAGAATTAGTGCTACTTGTTCTATTAAACAAGTTGCTTCTTTCCCTAAACATGTGTTGTTTGCAAAATGCACGGAATGGCAGCTGTTAGCTCTATTCTGGTGGGCTTTACAGTGATGATGACAACTCTCACAAAGGACATTTTTTTACATTAATAAGAAGTCTTACCGACCAAATATTCCTTTTCAATAGAAATAAAAAGCAGCTTTGCAAATAAATGATTGCTAAGTGCATTAGGCTCACATAGAGGAGCTTGCTGTTGACAGAACATTGCACACATTTGTCAGAAGTGTGTGTTGAAAGGTGCCAGAATGATGGGTTCTGCAGTAAAGATAAGGGCTTTTCAGTATAACAGAGTACGTATTATTCTCATTTAAATGGCAAAATTTTCCCCTCCCCTTTCACTTATCTGCCAGTTGTACATCCAAAATAGCCTGTAAATCATTCCAGTCACTTGAATTATTCTAATCTACTTTGGAATAAAGTATCATCTTAGCCGACAAGAAGGTATTTTGCTGTATACACAGTCCCTTTCCTTGCTTCAATCACAGCTCATTGTTGTGGGAATTTAGAAAGCTGCAAATCTTTCTACTGCTTGCTAGGAATCATTACCTTTAAGAAAGGACAGCAGAACAAAGGAATAATACGCTTAATAAGGCATAGTAAGCTGGAAGTGATATCATGAGCTCAAGTGGAACATAACATGGCTGAATCAGACTGTAAGTTGACTATAATAAGTCAACCCCCTCTTCTCTGAGGGGCTGTGTGAGAGAAGAGGGGGGTTGACTTATTCTTCAAAGTACCTGAGAGTAAGACAAGAAACAATGGGTGGAAGCTTGTTAAAGAGAGACCCAATCTGGAAATAAGGAAGAGTTTCCTGACAGTGGAACAGCTTGCCTTTTAGAGTTGTGGGTGTTCCATTGCTAGAGATTTTCAAGAAAAGATTGGACAATCATTTGTTTGGGATGGTGTAAGGTTTCCTGTCTTGAACAGGGTGTTGGACTAGAAGACTTCCAAGATTCTTTCCAACTTTATGAATCTATGAGATTAATTCTGTGAAACTATAAGTTGCTAGACCTGCTAGTCTAGTTCAAGCTTTGAGTGGCAGAAGAAAAGAAGGTGGGAGGAAACTAAATCACTCTATTTGTGGTTAAGTATAATGATTATGGTATGGATTGTGTTTTTTTGGAAGACAGCACAGTATTGGTCAGATAGCATTGTTGGAAACACAGAAGCAGAATGTCAATATATTAATCTTCACCCAACATAGATTCCAGTGGTTCTTATCTGAAGGTGGGATGTCTCTGATCCTTGTGAAAATATTCTTTATGCATTATTTTTATTATTAAATGTATATGCCACCCACTTCACTATCCAAAGCAACTGCTTCAATATATATTGACTGGTATATATCTGTAAATATTTTGACTGACAATATAATTTGAATTTGATTATGGAACAACAGGATTAAGTCAAACCTTTCTATATATTCAAGGATTATGAGTCAACTCCATTTTGACTGAAGCAAAATTTACCAGGGCATTATAAATTACAGCTCATAATGCAGCCAGCCCTAGATTCTAGAACAACATCATGAATACAACCCTTACACATTCCCCAAGAAGAAGATGACACAAAATATACGTGGAACAAAATCTATGAGAAGAAAAGTACTGATGCATATCAACAATTTCTTCTTTTTCATTCATTGGTTGTATCTTGAGCCATGGTGGCACAGTGGTTAGAATCCAGTACTTCAAGCTACTTCTGCTGACTGCCGGCTATCTGCAATTTGGCAGTTCAAATCTCACCAGGCTCAAGATTGAATCAGCCTTCCATCCTTTCCCAACTCAGCTTGTGGGGGGAAAGTGCTGACTCTGTAAACCACTTATAAAGGGCTGTAAAGCACTGTGAAGTGGTATATAAGTGCTATTTCTATTGCTATCTTGGAAACTGTTATTTGTTGTCAAATTGTTGCCCAGTTATTGGGTAGAAATGACCAAATGCTACAGTGCTCGGCTAGAGTGAGGATATGCTAACTGACTTATAGTTTACCACACCTGACATTCAGTGTTAGGCCCATGTAGATTTTTGGCAGGTGCTCTAGTAGAGAAGCCAAACAGTTACCAAATCTCTGGGGAAGATGCAGGTGCTGAATGGATGCTAAGCGTCCCTCAGCTGGAAACTCACTCTTTCAAGGTTAAAAGTGATTGTCATGCATATCCAATATGTATGGCTGAGCTGTCTAACTAGAAGCACTGAAGGAATAAAGATTGCTTTTATCCATCTGGGTGCATCATGAATAGTGAAATGAGCTGGATGCTCCCTTTCAGCCACCGAAGAGCATGATCTAGAGCAATTAGAATCAAATGACGCCAGTTTTGCAGAGGAAAAAGGGCTAGAGGAATTTAGAGATTTTTTCCTCGGTTGAATTAGGAAATTCTATTTTGCAAGCACCATTTGCTGTAGACCTCTTTCAATCTAGGTCACATAACATGAATTGTAAGTCCATGATCTCCAAAACTTTGGCTACTGAGCATAACTGGAAGGTTGAAAACATGTTATGGGATTTCTTAGAATGTCTGTCTTAGCATTAGGATCAGCTTGGAAAAAATTACACAGATACCCATATGCCTAGGTTACTCAGCATAAAACTTTATTAGATTTTATCTCATTATGTGAAAACAAACTATTGGGCTAGAGAAGCCAGGATTTAAACAGCCATGTTGAATGAACCCAGACATGATTTAAGGAGAAAACATCTAGGAGAAGTTTCACTCCCAATGCTCTCTCTGTGTGTGCATGCTGTGTGCCTTTTTCCTCCCACTCCATGTGTCACATGTCACATCTTCTCTCTCTTCTGAAGCCCTTTTCCTAATTAAAAAGAAAATTGTCTGCTGTCATTTTTTTTAAAAAGGCAAGACAAAAGAATGCAAGATATATTGAAAGAAGTGCCTATTGCTAAAATGAAAAGCTCTTCCATAATTGAAAGGTGCAAGTTGACATGACTCTGCAAGCACACAAAGGGAAGGGCAAAAAGAAAGACAAAGGAAAGCAATTAAGGCTGCTCTCTCATAAATGGCACTTCCACAGTGACGGTATTTGGAAGAACTGGCATTTTTCCATTATGAGGTTGGGTTAGTTCATCAGAGATTTCCACTTTCTTTTCTATGTTTCCTTGAAATTTGGCTAGGAGGTGGGCAACTTGGGTTGGATGGCTTTGGGACCTCAAAAGCTTTTGTTGAGTCTCTTAAAAACTTTATGCATTATTGTACTCTTAACCTCTTTGTGTGCTTCTATAATTCACAGAACATAAATAAAGTCCAACCGATCAATGACAGCTAATCCTAATAGAGAAACATGTTTAAGTCCAGGATTCTAACTTTGGAATTTGTATATGTTTAGATAATTTTATTGTATTCCTTAGCTAACTATGAAGACCTATGAAAATGTAAAATCAGAAGTTATTGAGGAATAGATCTGAAAGAGATTTATCTGGTTTGAATCTAATTATTAACCATTTCAATCTTGAGTTCCATGCATTAGTATCCCTTTGTATTAAATAATTTCTGTACATATAAAAAGTATGTCTTGGGGAGAACAGTAGGAATTTACATTCTCACAAGCATATTTTATTATATTGGGGTAAACTGAAACATTAATATTCTCCATTCTGAAGTATGAAGTGGAATGGCTCAACGTCATTTTATCTGCCAGTAATGCATTTTATCTATTTATACACTTCCATTCTGCCTTTCATTGCAAAAAGCCCCACACAAACTGTTTTTGCAGCAATGAGAACAATACAGAAAAAGAATTCTATGCTAAATTGTTAACATGAGATTTATAGACCAGTAAGAGAATAGCAAAAGGCAAAACTTGACTCTTCTACATGAACATTAAAGGATTCTGAAATGTGGAAGAATATGAGGGATCAGATCTGCTATGTGGAAAAAAATACATTAAAAAATACTAAAAAAAATAGCATGGACAAAATTGGATTACTTTCATACTGGCAAGAAACAAAATCATTAAAAGTTGAGTTTGGCTGGAAGAAATCCTTGCTTTTACTTTCATGCAATTAGCAATATGTTTCTTTGTATACAACTTTCAGGAACCATCTGAATGGTTTCATGGTTATGATACCAGGCTAGAAAATGAGATGCCATGAGTTCTAGTCCCATTTCAGTCTTGAGGCCAGCTGGCTGACTTGGGCCAGTCACTTTCTCTGAACCTGCAAAGCCAGGTTGGTCTAGAATTAAGATGCTAGACTAGGAGCAAGAGAGACCCAAATTCTGGTGCCCTCTAAACTCCAGATACTCAGGGGTGACCTTCAAATAGCTACCTTCTCTCAGCGTTAGGAAGTAACAATGGCAAACCACTTCTGAAAATCTTGCCAAGAAAATTGCAGAGGCTAATCCGAGCAGTTTCTAGGAGTCAAGACTGACTTGACGGTGCCTATACAAAGAAACCTAAACAAACTTTCAGAAATATAGTTTTCTTTATGCAACAATTCACAGTGTGTGTGAAGTCTATACCACTTTTCCCTTATATCCTTATTTTGTGAGAGTCCTTTCCAAGTGTATGTTGATATTGATTGAGTTGGGAACAATAGGTGTTATGAGATGTCATGTGTTACTGTGGTTCATGTATTGCTGGTTCTATATTGCTGGACCAAACTGTGGGATTCAGAAAGAAATACCTGGTACCCTTCTTTTAAATCCTAGTTTGACTATTTTCTCCATCAGTATTTCAAAGTTAGGGACAGAGAAATCAAAACTAGTCAATTTCTCCTCCACATGTTATTTTTCAGGTTGTTTGAAGAAGATTATAAATTCAGTGCTACCTCACCTCCATTCTGAAACAGCTCCACTGATTGCTTGGATGCTTTCCAAGCCCAAATCAAGAGTCTGACTTTGATATACAAAGTCAAGGAAAATCCAATTACTTATATAATAGGACTACAAAGTGCTGTAGAACTGATGCAGGGCATTCCCAAATGCATTTTTAAAATTATTTTTATTACAGTTTATTTGGTCTCTTTGAAAAGATTTAGAGCTTTCCCTCCCTTTTTAATGCTGATATGTATCTGCTAAGTCTCCTAAAGTTACTTTGGAGGGGTTGGTATACAAAATAAAGTAAAGAAAAGTAACTTAAAGAAAATAAATATTTTTAAAAGGAGGTTACATAGAAATAAAACTCAATTTGGTAATTTTCAGATAAGACACTATGGACCCCTCACATTCTGGACATAAACTGTTTCAACTGCTTCCCTCGGGGTGCCACTGTAGGGCATTGCATGCCAAAACAACTGGATACAGAAACAGTTTCCCCCCCTAATGCAATGACTCTGCTGAACACCTAATTTCCACAGAAATGTCTTATGTCTAAGAATATTTACCCATGTAGTAGGGCGGTATTACTATTATCCTTGTCATCTTTCCTCCTGCCTTCTCCTATTGGTATCTTCAAATTATATTACTTTGTTGTTTGGATGTACACTGACAGCTTATGTACCAGAGACAAAATCCTTGTGTCACACTTGGCCAATCACACTTGGCCAATAAAGTGTTCTATTCTTTTTAAAAAAATTACAGTTAAAATGAATGCCTTCATTAGGGGTCAAAGAAACATCACTGCATAGCTTCTTTCCTGCCTTCCTCTCAACCTTTTGATAACTATGATTAATCCCACCTCCTTTAGCAGAGCTTTATAGTGAAAAGTTGATGTAATATTTATTGATTTACAAGCAATCTTTCCTTCTACACTGTTTTTCCACATGCCACTTTCTCATAATTTTTGTTTTAAATGAGCATACAAATCTAATCACTACAATATTCATGAAAAAAGGCCCCCCTGCGAGAAGCAATCTTGTTTTCACATGTTGAAGCTTAAGCTGCAAAGCAACTCCATGGGACCCAATAAAAGAGCAAGTATTAGTGAATGATTTTAGGTCAATATTTGGCTAGGGAACATGCAGCACCCCTCATCCCTGTACACTCCCTATTTTTGTCAATATTTGGAATCTGAAATTATGGAATAAAAGACTTGTACCTTGAGCTGTTAGATAAATAGAACTTCAATTAATTCAATGAGGCTGACACAATTTATGTAGGCAGATGACTTGGCCCTATATTATTGTTCTATTTTGTTATCAAATTTGATTCAAGTTCCTGTTCTTTTGAGCACAATAAACAGAGCAGGTCATCAGTTGCATTGATCTAAGGTTAAAGCTCTTTCATTAAATATTCCATTCATGCTGCTTGATTAAAAAGTGCTTTGGCTTTGAATTCAGCAAAGGAAATAAACTTTGTTGAAGCAATTAAACTTTTTGAGGGAGAAGCAGCATATGTTAAGGAACAAAACAGAATTGTCTGTATGAGAGAAAAGCAGGAAGAAACGGATTTTTCCCCCTTCCCCTCCAAGTAATTAGTTGAAATAACAAATGCCCAATTCTGTTCAATTTCCCCCCTTGTTGATCATCTTTATATTAGAAAGGAAGAGAATACTTTAGGTTGTGGACATTTTTAAGAAGTCCAAAAATTATTACTTTTAGAAAGCAGTGGCATTTCCCTCTGTGTGCCTGTGTTATCATGCTTGATTGTCCCAAAGATGCTTTTTCAAAAGGCAACTGAACTTTGTTTTTCCTTGAAGATGTTTCATTTCTCATCCAAGAAGCTCCTTCAGTTCTGAACTGAAGGAGTTTCTTGAATGAGAAGAGAAACATCTTCAAGGAAAAACAAAGGAAGTCCAACTTCAGAGGATAATTAGGACCGCAGAAAAAACAATTACTACCAACCTGCCTTCCATAAAGGACCTGTATACTGCATGAGTCAAAAAGAGAGCTGTGAAAATATTTACCCCATAATTTTTGTAGACATTGTGAAAAAATAACATAGTTGACAGTAGTGTGAGAAGGCTTGGAACTTATTTATCTATTTAGCTGGCAAGTTTAGGTACCACTCATCTCACACTCTGGAATGCACTGCATAAGCTAATAAGGTCCATTTTGTTAAAAACTAGAATTAATATAAGATATTTTCTTTATATTGTATTTAATGTTTCAGGAATACAAAAATGATTTCAATTATTATTCATGATGGGGTCTGATCTCTCATGATGTCTACTCATGAATACTGATTTATATATTTTAATATAAAGTTTTATTGCTTTTATATTTGAATATTGAAATATATTCCATGCTACTTGGTATAGAAAGATAAATTAAACATCCTCCCTTAATTATCAAACAATACAATTCCTTATCAAATTCCTAAAATTTTTGATTTGAATTTGGGCAGGCTTGACCATAAGAAAAAAGATAATAATTATCTTAAAACTATTCTAAATATCCCTAATGATGTTCAGAAAGAATTAACCAAAAACTCACTTTGGGGTCACTTCAGTCTGCTTTTAAAAACCATTTAACTGAATCATGTGGTACTGAAAGCAGTATTTGTTTGTTTAGTATATATTTGCTAAAAATTGCATCATTTTGCTTAATGATCTGGGAGCCCTAAATGGTCTTCATGATGTGGCTCATTCACCCTGGGCCTAATGTGGTCTAAGTTCTGGTTCTCTTCATTTTAATGCTGTTCCTGGAAGCTAGCACTACTTAGGGCAAGGGAGAAGTTAGTTTGGAATACTGTATGTAGAATTCCGCAATTAATGTCCCATTTATTAGGCCTAGATTATATCTGTCTGCCTGTCTCTCTATTATCTATCTATCTATCTATCTA
>AZIM01001684.1:407032-425680 GCA_000516915.1 Ophiophagus hannah
TCTTGGCAACGTTTCGATGAGATCCCATTCACCATCTTCAGGCTGGTGTCTTCGGCTTTGTGCCTGTGCGAGCAAAGCATGATCGGGACTGCTGTCTCTCTATAAATACTGGAGAAAAGAAAAACTAGAAAGTATTAAAGCAAAAAGTGTGTGTGAGAGAGAGAAGGAAAGAGAGGGAAGTAGGGAGGGGAGAGAGAGAGAGAGAGAGAGAGAGAGAGAGAACTAAAAGAATCTAAAAGGAGCATTAGATGAGTGTAGATAGGGAAACATAATGGTTAAGACTATATCATCAAACTACAGAGCACTCAAACAAGGTGAGTTAGATGCTCATTAGTTTATGGCACAGTCATTATCTGACAAATTTTAAGCACTGTTGCACAGAAACTGGTAGCTTTGTATGTTGTAGCATGATTGCTATCTGCAAGCAGCTGAGAAGTGCCGAATTGTCCTGTGAATCCTGCGTATCTATGCAGTAATGGTGAGATAGGGCTAGTATGAATGTCTGGGTAGTACAGGCACCAGATAAGCACATGCTCTGTTGTTTCTGTATGTCAGAATCACAGGATTTAGATCCTGTGACCACATACAGCTAGTCCTCGATTTATGACCAAAATTGAGCCCAATTTTTTTGTGGCTAAGTGAGACATTTGTTAAATGAATTTTGTTCCATTTTACAACCTTTCATGCCATGGTTGTTAAGTGAATCACTGCAGATGTTAAGTGAGTACCACAGTTGTTAAGTGAATGAGTTAGCTTGTCAGAAGGTTTCAAAAAGTGATCACATGACCCTGGAGCACGGCAACTGTCATAAATATGAGGCAGTTGCCATGCATCCAAATTTTGATCATGTGACCAGGGGGGGTGATGCAACGGTTGTAAGTGTGAAAAACTGTCATAAGTCACATTTTCCAGGGCTGTTGTAACTTAGAATGGTTGTAAGTTGAGGACTACCTGTAATTATCTACAATTAGAATTCCCATTTCTTTCCCGTGCCTACATGTCCTGCAACAACCTCCAGATAAAACCAAAGCAAACAATCCAGATTTTATTTCCCAAGCTCATCTCCAAAATTCCTTCTTGAACTACACGGTCACATTGTCACATTATTAGATCCAATTTCTGGTTGAGATGATGGGTGGGCACTGGCCACATAGTAAGTGGAATGAGAACTGGTGGGACTAATTTAAGCAATATGATTTTTTTTTTCATTTCCATACTTAGATGTCCTGCCTACTACATTAAGGATGTCAATGCTTTAGAAATGTTCATTTGATTATAGATTAAATTCTGTTTCAACTATATCTTGTACAGTCATTATAACATGGAAAAGTCCTGATGGAGGGGAGAAGTTGGCATTCATAATTAATCTCTCTAACATAGTTCATTAACATAATGCCATGTCCAGATCCATCTTGTAAGTTCTCAGAAGACTTCTCCTGCTCCAATAAACAAACAAACAAANAAACAAACAAACAAATATTTTTTCTGTATTGTTCTCATGATGCTTAGAGCTACCAGTTTTCATCACTCTGTAGCATTCCTTACTGTCCTTATTTCTTCATCTGAAGTGTTCCCTTAAAAATGTCTTTTCTTCCTGTTTAGTGTAGAAAAGATTGTCCCACAAAAGATGTCCAATTTGGCTATCTAAGAATATAGAGTCGATATTTATTGAGTTCCATCTATGAGAAAAAGGATTTAAGATGTTACATTCTATACAACACCTTCTCTATTATGTTTTCTTAGAAATTAATTTGCAAATGTAAAGACGTTTCAATTTTTTTCTCCCTTATCTGCTTTCTAAGCCAGTTTCTCTCTAAATTCAGGATCATAGAGTAAAAAGTCTCAAAGAATGAACTTGGAAAAGAGCTATGCCTTATAATGCAATTATCTCTCAACAAGATGATCTTGTGGAAAGATTATCCTCTGACAAGATTATTTTGTGAGGTTTCTTTCCTAGGGAGGATTATCCAGAAAGGTGATGTTAATAATTAGCTAAAGATGTGGCAGCTAGATATAAGGATTGCAATAGAGATCAGAGAATTTTCACAGGGCATTATTTTAATTTAGTATCTGTATGAGGCTCTGTTCAGTTTGCAGCTGATATATGAATAGAAATATATTTAAATGGCAAAGTATTTTCATTTGAAAAATGCAGGGGTTATGATCCAGAGAGATATCAGGCTGTGCAAGAGGCTTTTATTAGCTTAGGCTAATTTTTGCCTGAAGATGGGCAAACCTTTCAGCATATCAAAAAAATAAAAAAAAATGTTCCATGTTCCTTTTTGCAAGGATAAAAAGTATCAATCAGTGTATTTTTTCTTCAGTTTGCTGGAATTTCATTTTTTTTCTCTTTTCAAGGTTTTATGACTTTAAGGAATACTAGGAGTAATCACAACCAGTTGCATAATTACTGCCTCTTATTTACCTGGGTTTCCCCCCTCCTAAAATAACGACGACAACCCTTTTCACCTTTTATCCATGAACAATCCATAGCAAGTTACATGGAGTTGGTTTCTGACTAATTTTCCCCATAGATCCCTTGATTTCCCAGATGTATTTCAGTTCCACGCAAGTTTTTCCTCCCCCCCTGCCGTGTCCAATTTTGCTCCTATTGCTTATTTTATTAATGTAATGTCTGGAATGAGATGTTCCTTGTTCCTAGAAAAACACCCCCTCCCAGCAGAAATATTGACTTATTAAGAAAATGTTTGGAATGATGGATTAAATTAGGGCTGGAGAATTCTGGGAATTCAAGTTCACAATTCTTCATCTTGTCAAGTTTGGAGACCCCTGCCTTAAATCATGATACAGTGGTATCTCAGTATTTGACTGCTTCAAAACTCATCCAATTTGATACTTGATGCATTTTGATGCAAACATGTTATCCTGGTACTCATAGTTTTTTTGGTATTTGACACACTACAAAGGGAAGAGGGTGATTGATGCAGAGGGTGGACAGGAAATTGACCATACTGGGAAGGTCACTGCAAAAGGAAGGGAGGGATGGCTGCAGAGGGAGGACAGGAAGTCAGCTATGCTGGGAAGGAAAAAGGACACAGAGAAAGTTTTTCCTGGCCAAAACAAAGATTTACATGGTTTGTTTGACACTGGTAGTTTTTAATACTCGTTGTGCCTCCCAGAACCAATTAACACTGAATACTGAGGTACCTCTGAATGTATTTTTCAAAAACGGAAGTCTTTCATTCCTCTCCTTTTTCTTTGTTTAAGCCCCTCCCTACAAATACACAGTCTAATTTGTGGCAAAGGGGAAATTGTCTGAATTGTTCATATCCCACAATTCTTTGTGCTTTGTGCTTTGTGTCTATATTAACCGCTTAATGGGTAGGAGTTGATAACCAAAGGAATTCAGTGAAACAACTAGAAATGGCTGTAGTATTTTCTCTGCTTTGAGTCATTGTTGCTGGAGTGAAAGGAGGAGGAAGAAGTTAGGGTATAGATGCATAGAAAATATAGAATTCATCTGCTAAATGATACAGCTATCATTACACACAAACACACAAACCTGCTTTTATTTTATTTTATTTTATTTTATNTTATTTTATTTTATATTTTATTTATACACTGGTTTTATCATTTTTTTTAAAAATAAGCAACTCAAAATGGCAAACTTATCTGATACTTCTTTCTCCTTCTATCTTCCTCACAACAACAACAATCCTGTGAGGTGAAAATTGGGCTGAGAGAGGAGAAAGAGGGACTGAGATCCAAAGTCACCCAGCCGGCTTTCATGCTTAAGGAAGAACTAGAACTCATAGTCGTCCAGTCTCAAGCATTGTACCTTAACCATTACACCAAACTGTACTTTTCTTTAGTCCCTGCACAAAGCAGTCCCAAGGTTAAAATGTGCAGATAAAATGTAGAAGTCTTTAAAAGTATCTATTGGATGAGTTCTCTCACTAGGACACCAGCACTCAAGAGTTGCTGTCACTGAAAGAAAGCTCTCAAAATGACTATTTTTTTTTCTCCCTTTAATTCCCAGGCTTCCAGACTTCTTTGTTCTTTGTTCTTTTTCTTCTTTTTAAACAAACTTTCCCAATTTTAATTTTGAAATGATAAAATGGAACACTAATTTAAACACATTACAACTTCTTGTTCACCCATGTTTCTTTTAAAGAGCTTTGGTCAGAATTATTAAAATAAAACATTATTTTCTTCTTCTTTAAATTTCAAGATGAAGCTCTGTCTTTGCATTAATTTCTTCTCTTTACTTCCATAGATAATTGAGAAAAGATACTGAGACCTTCTTAACTCTACTTTAGCCTGTTTGAAGTTTATTACCCATCTGACTAACATTTTATATAACCATCCCAAAATGGATAAATGTTAAAATCTACAATATTAAATCTTCACTTCAAGGACAACTACTACTCCCAAATCTCTGAGCAGTACATTTCCAAGCTGCCCTTTGTAATAACTTCATTTCCCACTGTGTAAAAAGCTTTCAGTACATTGAAAATGGAATACTATTATTCCTAGCCATCTGATTCATACATTTCCAATTCAGCTGCAGTTCAGGTAGAAGCTGGTTTGTGTGCTCACTCAGTATAACATTTTCATATGATTAATATAAAGTATTTCATCATGACATCTAGTGATTTAATCAACCTGTCATTTGACTCAAGTGATAAAAAATATAGATGCTTCACTAGATCTATTTGCTAGAAAGTTAAAACATTCAAAAAAAATTTCCTTGTAAGATTATGGAGAAAGAGTAGAAACCTCAATGCATGAATCAATTAAATCTGAATGCCTTTGAATAAAAACAAATGTCCTGGATGAAAGCAAAGCATTTTAACTGCTTGATCACACTGTTATTATTTTTTTTCCAGAACATACATTCTCAGTTATGTGTAGTGATAATCTGTGCTAGTTCCAAGAGAAAGATCTATATGATTCTCTAAGACAACATGCACCATTCATATTTGTTTAAGAAGTTTTTGTCTTAACATAAAAACATTTCAAAAATCTCAAATAAAATATTATTAGTTAATTGATCCATTAATCATTAAAAGTAGCAGATTATGCAATTAAGTATTCAAGATCTTATTGTTGAATTCTTCACCCCAGTTAATTTAAGAGATTCCTAGTTTTGTATTTTTTTTGAGGGAGGGGGCTTGAAGGCTCAGTGGTTAAAGAGCCTGAGCTTATCAGTCGGAGAGCTGATATCCCCAGGTTCAAGACCTGAGTTCTGTGCAATGGGATGAGCTCCTGTTACTTGCTTCAGCTCCTGCCCACCTATCAGTTCCAAGTCATGTAAATACAAGTAGATTAATAGGTACCATTTCAATGGGAAAGTAACAGCATTCTGTGTACCTTCAGCATATAGCCATGCTGACCACATGACCATGGAAATTGTCTTCAGACAACATTGGTTCCCTTGGCCAAGAAACAGAGATGAGCACTATGCCCTAGAGTCAGACACAACTGACAAGGAAACCTTTTATCTTTATCTTTTATCTAGTTTTGTATTGCAACATTTACCATTAAAATGTGGCAATTATATTTTGAAGTGTTGGGAATAAACTGGACCTGTTCCATGACATTGCTACAGGAAGGATGTCAAGATTTTGTATGATTAGATGCTATCATAAACTACCGTTCACAGATGTGGAATCAAATATTAAAATATATATTAATCATACAAATGAAAAGAACACAAAGAGAATTTCATTTATTGGTGCAATTTATCTACCACTTCAAGCCTCATGGACTTTGTAAAATAAAATATTTATAAGTTAGAATTACAATAAAAACTTCAAACATGAGATTATAACAATACTAAATTCTAATTCTCTCTGTGTGTATGATATACCTATAAGAACTGTTCCAAAATTGAGATAATTGAGTACTGCCTACAGTTTTGCTCCCAAAAGCCTAAGGAAGGTTATTTGACTTCCAGCATGTTGGACTCAACCCGTAAGGGGATTTTCATAAATTGGGCTTCATTTTTACATAGGGTCCCTTAATATACAGTGGTTTGTTTTCAAACAGTTCCAGCCAGAAGTAATGAATGGCTGTGGACATCCTTCAATGTTGCAGTAGCAAAAATCCATCCTGGACTGAATGCAGATTTTATAATAAAATAATTCTTATAATTACATTGTTACAATAAAATAGTTTTTTTTAAATATCTCTGGATGTCTCTATACTTTGTTATGCTAGATAGAACAGTTTACTTTTTATTTTTTAAAATGATATTGATTAAAAAGTTGAAAATCTTGAAGTACATCCAGGTTTCCATAGAGCCAGATATTCCTTGCAGCTCAAAACTGCTTTTTAATAAGACGTAATCTAGAATTTTCAATGTTTTTTAGACCAAGGATTACCATCCAATTTTGACTGTCAGGACTGTTCTCACAAAAAATGAGCATGACCTGAACAAAAATTCAGTTTGATTGGATTTAAGTTGAATTTATGTTAATTGCATCTCCTTCATATGATTATTCTTCATGTTTTATTAATCTCCACCTGTCTCACACACCATGTGATGCCATCAACTCCAAGGTTCTGGGAATCTGAAGTTTTTAAATTCTCTAGGGAAGAGAATATAAACTATGATCCAATGTTTGGAATGAAGGTCATGAACAAATAGCTCAACAATGAATGTGAAACAAGATCAGAGTAATAGATATACCTGGCTGGCACAAAATAAAAGCCTGCCCACCGCAGTTGAAACTAATTTTACATGTACTTTTAACATGTCTGATATAAGAAAGTTGGAATTACAGTACTCAGTTGGAAAGAACAAAAACTAGATGATGCAATCATTTCCTTTCGTGCACTGATTAGGCAAGATTTTATATTCAGATCCTGATCAGATCTCCAAGTATATGCTTTTACAACTTAAATCTGAGCTGATCAACATTACAGCTAAAACACAGTATATGTTTATATTTAAAATATCTTCCAAATAAAAGGACTGTTGTTTTGGATCAAATCACTGTTTCAATTAACTAAAGTTATATTAATTGGTTTGAAAACAAAATTTTCTTGAAGCATGACAAGAGAGATAATATTTCTAGGACAGGCAGACACATAACCAAAAAACAACAACAACAGCAACAACCAGAGTAAAGATACACCAACTTATTGTTTGTCTAATATATCCAACTGTCAGTGCCTTTGTCAAGTAGCAGAACAAAAACATAATAATTTCCCATCTTAAAAGCAATCTCTAGATAGAGAACTGTCTAGGAATTAATCATTTTTGTCAGTTACCATAAGGAGGTTTCACAACAATCTGACTTGCATGACACTATTCTTTCGATAGGACATGCCAGAACAAAAGACCAAGAAAAAGGTTTGCAAAGAGAAATGTTTTTAACAATCGGAAATGGTGCCATCTTCTTCCTAGCATAACATGCTTATAACCAGGTGTAAATCAAAACATGAAAGGTCAAAGGAAAGGTTGTTGTAGCTCTAGTTTTTCTAAACGAAGAGTTGCATTCTGCATCTCTGAAGATATGGGCTCTCCGGGCAATTGGCAGGTGAAAATTATGCAGACACATGCCTCAATTTTATTATATGGTTTGGGCTTTGGAAGAAAGAAATGAAGCAGGGTCAAGGAAATTGCCATAGATAGGGACCTGATCTAAAATTCTTTGTCCAAATTTCAGTTCAGTCATAATTCTACATTGAAACCGAAGATGTTTATAAGCAAAACCCAAAAGTGAATGATGCACCAAACATCATATGTAAGCCATTGACCCTCCTTGCGTCCACCAGAAATCTAAGTTATTATTTATTATATGTAAAAGTTCCCAGGTTCTGTCTTCACCATCTTGGGTTAGAGCTAGGAAAATCCTCTGAATTTTGGAGAGTCAAAGGAGGAACAGTTTTGAATTAGGTAGCATTTTTGCCATATCAGAGAAACAGTCAAAATCACTGACCATTTTTTGCTTTTTTAAGATAGCCCAAACTAGGGTGATATGCAATGTTTTGGATTCAGTTTGCAAGGAATTTTCAGAGGATGTGAGAAACAGGAGAGAGCTTCTGCGTCAGTGTTCCAAGAAATGAACCCAAGGAAAACAGAACTTTGAGGCAGGTAGATTCCTCAAGGAATGATTTATTGGATACTTCATGTTGGTACAACTGGTGAAAACCGACTCTGAAAGTTCCTGTGGTTTTCACCTAACTAAAAAGTAAAAGTTCTCTCTTCCCCCAAGTCATCAGTCACATTGTCCAACCAAGGTGCTGGCCGGTTGCTTGGCTACTTCACTCCTCCTTTCCCCAGCCAGCTGTTGGAATGTCCTTGGTTCCCACAGGAAAACTATTCATTTGGGCTAGCTATTTCCCTCCTCCCTGTTCCTTCTTCTCCCTTGTGGCAACCCTGAAGACTCAGCCAGGTTCATTTTAAGGTTGACCTCCTGCTTACAACATCTTGAAGTTATCCTGCAGTTGGGGACTTGCAGATGCTTCAAAGCATTGCATGCAGATGCTAGATCCATACTGTTGTGTGCCCCAAGGCACCTTTTGGTCTGCAGTGCTCCTAACACAATCCCTCTCTGCTCTAAAATGGACTAGCACATTTGCATCCAAATCTTTTATTTAAGTACCAATATAAATCTGCTGGTAATACTCCCAGTGCTTTGCAATGGTGTTGTCTTCCACATTTTACCCAAGGCATTGCTTCAGAGGCAAAATGAAAGCAGTTGTCAGGGTTCCAAGTAGCATACCCACAGCAAACAAAAATTCCAACACATTCTATCAGTGGTTGCATAGAAGAAGGCAAGGTCAGAACATAAGTAGTTATGATGATTAGAATAATTAGTAAACAATGTATCAAACAAGAGGATTGTAAATGGTGAAGTAAAATGTATATATCTTTAACAAAAAAAAGATGTTGTTGCTAAGCCTGAAAGATTGACTTTCTGACATGAGATTAACATCTTTCAAAATATGATTTCCCAAAGAAATGTCTTGTTAATCAGAAATTGTGTCTCTAAAGCTTAAAGCTAATCAATAACTGAAAAGAAAAAGCAGACAAATGCAATAAATTCGTTCAGCTAATGTAAAAAAAAAAATTCCAACACAGCTAGATTCCTCAGAGATTAGCTTTATTGGATATGTCATATTGGCACAAACTGGTGAAAACCAACTCTAAAGGTTCCCGTGGTTTCAACCAATTAAAAGTAAAAGTTTTCCCCAATCCCAAACAACCAGTCACATGGTCCAATCAAGGCACTGTCTGGTTGCCTGGTGACATCAATCCTCCTTCCTCTGGCTAGGTGTGGAAATGTCCTTGGTTCCCAAGAGATAGTATTTTATTTTGGCTACACAACCCCAACTATCTCTAATCCCCCCTCCCGATCCCTCAGCTTCAGTGTGGGAACACTGAAGCTCATAGATGGCTTCAGTCAGATCAGCTTCAGGGTTGACAGCAGTTGTAATAAAGCATAACAGTAAGACTCATTTAGAAATTGAAAATGTGTCTGTGTCTGTGTAGGGGGGGGGGTGGCTTGCATAGTATGCCTTTCCTTCCAGTTGAAAAAGGAAGAAAGAAAAGAAAAAAAGACAAAGCTAAACTTTCAGCTCCTGAGCTATTTCTGCAATATTTGCTAGAGACATTTGGTCACAGTAGGGATCAAGAGAATTATATCTGCAGCGAAGCTCTATGTGTAACTAGGATGAAATATTGATGAGATCTGAAGTGGCAAAGATGATATTTCTTTTGTAAATTTAGCAGTTTTTATTGAATTGCTAATAAAATACCGACC
This sequence comes from Ophiophagus hannah, assembly GCA_000516915.1. Lineage (NCBI taxonomy): Eukaryota > Metazoa > Chordata > Lepidosauria > Squamata > Elapidae > Ophiophagus > Ophiophagus hannah. Next base: position 416,770 of record AZIM01001684.1, read on the forward strand.
TAGGAAAAAGGACAGTAGGAACTCTCTGCGTGATCCCAAGTTTCTATAATTAAACCCAAATAAATTGCAGAAAATTATTATAAAAGAAGCAGCAGGGTAAGATTCGGGAATGGCATTTAATGAGCCCCGAGTGGCATTGTCTGGGTAAGGGCTCAATGGGGTGAAGCAGAGTAGCTTCTGACAGAGTAAATGGTGGCCCAAGACAGTGTGACTTCTATGTATATTTTTTCTTTCTTAATAATACATGTCCTCCGCTAGGTTTGGTGTGGTTTTTATGGGAGACTTGGAAATGATGTGCACAGTGAAGCCGATGCTATCATTAGTATTATGAGATTGTACTTTGACCCCAATCTTCATAGGCTTCCAAACAGACAGGGAAGAAGAACTAAATATCCCCGCCACAATAGGTAAGTTAAGAAAGAAGCAGTCATTAGAAGAGCAGGGCCAGAAAATTAACAGTGACTTTCTTACAGGTCTGAATCTTGGCATGTTCTTAGGAATGTTGATGTTTAGTGGCACTTGTGAACCAGCAGGTTGTACATAGGGGGGGCATGGGAAAAGGCAAGCAGGGGCTAGTGATAAACATATATTGCATGATGCAAAAGCCACAGCTTACATATTTATATTGAACCCTGGAAACTAAGTATGTAAGAATGTATTTGATGCCACTGAGCATTTTATTCATTTTGATTCAACCCCAATTTGCTGCAGATGCCCATGGGACCAAAGATTTATGATGACCATCAATGATCTCAATGAACAGAATAGAATGATTGAGCTGGAAGGGACCCTGGAGGTCTTCTAGTCCAGCCCCCTCTTCTTAAAAACATCCAGTGCTGGAAGCATCCATGATTTTTGAAGGCAAGCTATTCCACCGGTNTCTTTGATTAGTTTCCAACCATTGTTTCTTGTCCTGCCCTCTGGTGCTTAGGAGAATAATTTGACCTTTCTCTTCTTTGTGGCAGCCCTTCAAATACTGAAATACTGGTACCATGTCACCCCTAATTCTTCTTTTCTTTAGACTAGCCAAACCCAAATCCTGAAGCCATTCTTCATATGTTTTAGTCTCCAGGCCTTTGATCATCTTAGCTGCTCTTCTCAGAACTTTTTCCAATGAATGTAGCAAAATCACAACCCCCACAAAGGGAAAAATAACATGGGCAGTTTTGATTTGATAGTCATTTTACCTTCAATAGTTAAAAGACTGAAGCTCGGATGTGGGTCTCTCAATAAGGTTTTATCAATCCTTTCCTAAAAGCCATACATAAAACAGACCAACACAGTTGTTATGTATACTAAGAAAGATGCACACCATAATTGCACCAAGAATGCANTGGATAATTCTGTATGTATTTATTTAAATGATAGCCACTAACAGTACTGTCAGGCAGGCCATGTCAAGTCTGCATTAACACAGGGATAATATCAAGATCACATGAATGTTAGTACTGCTTTATGCATCAAGTTTTGGTCACCAAGATACAAAAAAGACATAGAGATTCTAGAAAGAGTGCAGAGAAGAACAATAGAGGTGATTAGGGGGCTGGAAGCTAAAGTGTTTGATGAACGGTTGCAGGGACTAGTTATGTCTCATCTAATGAAGAGAAGAACTAGGGGTAACATGATTGCGGTCTTCCAATATTTGAGAGACTGCCACAAAGAAGGGGTCAATCTGTTCTCCACCTGAAGGAGGACAAGAAATAATGCAGGAAACTTATCCAGGAAAGATCCAACCTAGAACTAAGGAGAAATTTTCTGACAGTGAGAACCAGTGGATCCGAATCTTGGCTCCAGAAGTTGTGAATGCTTCATCACAAGAAGAGATTAGGCAGCCATTTATTTGGAAAAGTATAGGGTCTCTTGCTTAAGCAGGGGGATTGGACTAGATGACCTTCAAGGTCCTTCTAACTCTGTAATGCTGTATTCTGTAAACCACATATAGGGGTTCCAGGAACCTTACTGTTGTAAGGTATAATAATAGGATCTTGGTAACCTGTCCATGTCTCTTTCTTCCTGCTCTTATATCAAACAAAATGAAGGCATGGCTATTTTGAATTTCTTTATCCTGTGTCCTACAAACTCTGGACTATGTAATCTCTTCTCCAAATCCCTGCTTAATAGTTCATTCTTTCTTTCTCCTCTTAATAACTGTTTCTTGCTTTCCCCAAGGTCATCTCTAAATTTTCTAACAGCACTATTGTGAAAAGCATTGTTATTGTTATTATATGCATCTAACCTTCTGGAAGAGCAAAAGTTTTTTTTCTTCTTTTCTTTTTTAGGAAAGAGGCATAGTGGCAGCATTATTCTATGCAAAATGCTTTTAATTAGTTTAGTGCATCCTTTTGCACAAAAATATCTGATGTGGTTACATTACCCTGAGAACATAAAATTTCCTCCAGTATAAAGCTAAAGCAAACAAACAAACCTAAGGAACATCATGATATCACCGTGCCAAGGGCAAACAATTCCAAGGTGTCATTCCCATCATTTTCAATTGCAGTAGCCAATATTTTGCCTATTTGCTTTACATCTCTGACAGAGCTCAGCAAGAGAATATCAGGCTGATATTCTGTTTAGGCACGGAAGAGCTGTTAAGTAATGGAAGTTAGAGCTATCAGGGAGTTCAGGTCTGAAAAGGCAGCTACCACAAGGATGATGTTCTCTTTTGGTACAATACAATGTTCTGTATGTGAATGAGAGCAGAAAAAATACTTCCAGGCCAAAATAATATTGGGTGGGAAGAAGACATAGACTCCCATTCACTCACAGAGCTAAAGTAATATTTGACCCTGAAAATGACAAGCATAGCACTTGGACATATATACCACTCCATAGTGTTTTACAGCATTCTCTGAGTGGTTTACAAATGTCAGCATTTTGCCCCTAACAATCTGGGTCCTCATTTTACTGGCCTCAGAAGGATGGAAGGCTGAGTCATCCTTGAGTCAGTCAAAAATGAACTCCTGGCTGTGGGCAGAGTTAGCCTGCAATACTGCATTCTAACCCCTGTGCCACCATGACTCCTATTAACCATCCTATTGCACCCCCTTCCCTGCCCCCCAAAATGCAAGCATTTCAAGGTAAGTTAATAATTTAAATTTAGCCAGCCTTTCTAGTCTAGATTTAAAAGGAGAGGGAAAAAGACATAAGATAAAATAGACCGAGGGAAGAAAAATACTTCAAGGAGTGAAAATTCTGCTTGTAATGTCAACTATTTTAAAAAAATATGTACTCTAGGATTAACCCCCAATAACTATTTTCAGTTGGAATGTTTCATAGTTAAAAATTAATTTTTAAAAAATAGTTTGAGGTAACATAATTAAGGAAGAAACTTGACAAATATCCAATGTGTAAACAAAATGTTTTAGTTGAATTGGCATCTGCTTTGAATCTTTTTTTTTTTTTAGAATGGCCATCAAGCTTTCTTTCTAACCAAAAGGGCCTGTCAGTTTGGCATTTAAGGGTTTAAGGGAGATGTTGGCATGCATACAAAGGGCAGGAGCAAGGCTTCTTTGAGAGGCTTGGGTATATTTTTGCAGCAAGGTGACTTGAGTTCTTTTCACTTGATTAAAAAAAGTTAATTGATTGGATTTGCAAATTGAATGGGAGAGTCTCACAGTATCTGATTTTTGTTTTGCAAATTTTAGCTGTCAAAGGTCAGAATGGGGCAAGGCAGAAAAAGAAACATATGGCTATACCAACAGGCTCGACTTTTTCTTCTGCCCAAACTTAAAAGAGTTAATCAAAATTCATAGAATATAACTCACGCTCTTCAGAGAATGATTCACACACAAGGATGGGGAAATATATTTGGCTTGCATTTTAATGCGAATCTGCTAACATGTAAATTAGCAGACTCGATCATAGCATCTATGAAAATCTGTATTTCTCTTAAATTTTGTGAGAGGTAATTTGTATGTATAATAGACAAGGGCCAGAAATAGTGGAGGTGATAGATGAGGTGGTGCCAGGTTACAGCAACATGAGGAAAAAGAAATATGAGAAACTGGGGAAATATCAGGGCTTGAAGAAGGAAGAAGGGACAATGTGGGAAATAAAAGCCAAAGTGGTACCAGAGATGGTAGGAACACTTGGGGCTGGGAAAGGGGCTCCAACAGATCCCATCATCAGACAGATCTCTCTGTCCAGAACAGTGCTTTGCTTTGGAACATATAAGTTTCTGCAAAGAATCTCCAAACTCTCAGGTCTCGGTGAGGGATTCTTTTTTTTAATAGTCGTGCCGTCCACATGACCATGGAGACATCTTCGGACAGCGCTGGCTCTTTGACTTTGAAACAGAGATGAGCACCACCCCCTAGAGCAGGAAACGACTAGCACTTTACCTTTATGTGTATCAGGAAAATACTAATTCTTACGAAAAAATGCCTTAAAAAAGCAAAAAAAAAAAAGTTCAAAAATGCAAATGGGTTGCATAGATTTTATTTATTATTAAACTTCCATGCCACCCATCTCTCCAGAGGCAACTCAGATTCAACTCAGTTACTTACATTTTTTATGCCCCCCTCAGTCCATTACATTCTGGATTGCTTATAAAATCCAAAATAAATAAATAAAAATTAAATTAAAACAAAACAAAACACCTATAAACACATATAAACAGACAGCCCAGACTAAAATAACCTGAACAATAAACAGTAGAAATATGGCAGACCTTGGACAAGCCATTAACCCCAGGCCTTGGACCAAGAATTAAGAGGTTGGAAACTCTCTCTCTCTCTCTCTCTCTCTCTCTCTTGTTCTCTCTCTCTCTCTCTCTCTGTGTGTGTGTGTGTGTGTGTATGAGGGAAAGATGTTCCAAAAGGTGGACACTGCAACAGAAAAGATATACTTCCTTCATTCGACAAGTTGGCAACATTTCAAGGAAACCCACTCTAACTAAACACACCAATCAAATGTTAGTATTGATATTAATGTAAAGAGTTAATTGTTTGTTTGATTTGCTTCCTACAATTGTTACCTTCTATTTGTAATATTTTTTCTTCTTGTCAATTATATGCAATTGGAGACTGTCATCAATTTTCTTGGAATTTTTTTTTTCCAGAAGTAGTTTGCCATTGCCTCTTTCCTAGGGCTGAGAGAGAGGGGCTGGCCCAAGGTTGGCTAGTTGGCTTTGTGCCTAAGGCAAGACTAGAAGTCACAGTTTCCTGGCTTCTAGATGGTGACTTCACCACTATACTAAATTGGCTCTCCTATATTTACCTTGTCTTGTAATTACCAGCAGTTGTTATTTTTTAAGGATTTCATAGAAATCATAGATTCATAGGGCTGGGAAGGGACCTAGGAGGTCTTTAACCCTCTGCCCAAGACTGGACTCTATTTATCTGCTACTGCAGTAAATAATTAGCATTCATCTACTACCCACCCACCCTAAAACAAAATCAACACCACCAACAAAAAGCCCAATTTGCATAAGTCCAAGAAGTTTGGAAAGATCCTTTATTTCAAGGGATTATGGAAGAAATTAGAAGCTTGTCGTTTATAGAGAAGAAATTTCTTTGATCGGGAATTTATGATTGCCATTTTAACATTTTTGACAACTCCACCCCACCAGGTACCCCTGGCATATGCCATGGCAGCCCCAGATGGTGAGCAATTATGCCAAATAAATTATCAGAATTTTTTTCTTTGTTGGAAGGTGAAGTGGAAAGAGACTCATCCCATTAATATGGAATTCAGAGCTAGCAAGAAACAGCCGAGGAATTTCACACCGAGTCAAAAGAGTTTAGATATAATACAACTAATAAAAGTTACTCTAGAAACAGCCCTACTTATGTCAGAAATATATTTGGCTTTGGCCTTTGGAATTTAAACCTGCTGCCTGTTTCACTTTTCCTTATATGCAGTCTGACAAATTACGGTTTTCATGAATGTTGAACAGAAGAATTACAGCATTGCTAGTGCAGCTCAACTGTCAAGGGAAAAAAAAGAGAAAAAAATAGGAAAAGGAAAAGTAAGTAAGCTACCTACAATGAGGGTGCTAAACCTAGAAGTAATTTAGCCTTTGACCTTTAAAATGCTTCCCCGCAAGTCCATGTAATCTTATGAGGTGTCCTTTTAAATTTAATCAGATTTATTCTCTAGTTGCATTCACTCTCAGGTCTCTGGGTATGCAGGAATGGGGCTCAGAAATTAGAAACTTGGGTAGCAAGTTAATTTACCTCCTGCTGTGTGACCCACGCTTCTCTCCTATTCAACAAAATTATTCAAAGGGATGGGCCAATTTTCTCTTCCATTTTCCACTAACAAATGCCAAAGTGGGATTAGGAGGGCACATAATTTTCTTTTTTTTTAATTATGAAAGTTAGTAGTTGAAAGATTCCTAAAGCAAGCTGAGTAATAATGACAACATTAACAGGCCCAATACCAAAGGGAGAAATCTAGAAAGAGTGATAAGGGACTGATTTGAGACTGTTCAGCTGTTTATGGCAAACAAAGCACCATTTTTATCAAATTAAAAAAAAAAAAGTTATGGACTTCCTTGCTTTGCTGTCTGCGTATTCTGACTAGCTGGTGTAAGTTGATTTTGCCTAATAGGTCTCAGAGAACATCAGTACGGTGTGTGATTTAGGCATCCTAGATGAAGGGTGAGGTTTTTGTAGGAAAAAAATTAGGTTGATTATGCAGTGATTTAAAGCTATAATGCGTACAGCAAAACGGAGAATTGATATAACATGTAATTTGCTTGATTTTTACCACCAGACCTATTAGAATGAGGACTTCATAAGAAGAATTCTTGTATCTGGTCTCAGTTTGTTATAATAATAGCAGGTTCAGATTCTTATTATCTAGCATTTCTGAATTTGAAACCCTGGAAATGCATGCACCCTCCTCACACACAAACATTTCCAAGTGAAGAATAAAAAAAGTATGCCTAGAATATTTTCCCACTATGTCTATATAAAACTGACAATATGCTATAAATCAACTTGATTTAAAGAGGTTTGGGCACTAGCAACACACTGGCAATTGTATCTAATCATACCAAGTTGTATTTAAGATTCCATTTTTGAATAGTATGACACTAAATATATAATGGCATATACAAGCAAGTATAAGAGCAATATACAATATAGGAAGCATGATCAGCATCCTTAAAAATGCACACCCCGGTTGCACAAGCAACAATTTACCATGGTCCTCTTGAAAAGATTCAGAGTGGAGAAAACTCTAGAGATCACAGAATGAAAGATAAAATAAGCTAACTAAATGCACTGTAACAACTCAAGTTGTTTAACCAAGTTGTTTTAATGGGTTTAACCAAATGCATTCCAACACCTCAAAAACTGGTTCTTCAAGAGATAAATTAGACAAAGATATATTTGAAAACATCAGCAGACAAATGATAATAGTACTTTTTTTTCTTTGAGGAAAACCTGCCTGGTTAAAAAACAACAGTATAACAGCACATATTTATCCATTAAGTCATATTAATAGCCCATGATATTGCTGCACATTCATCCATATTCCATGACAGTTAGATTGATTTTTCAGTTTATTCATTCTTCTTTCTCCTCATCTCAATGAGGACATATGGCGATAGAAACCAAGACACTAATGTTAGTATTCACAAGTGATGTATCAAACCATCTATTGTGTTCATTTCATCCTATTCTGTGATATTTTCATGATTTTTCTGACTGGATCTCTGAATATGTCATTATTTTCCACAAGTAAGAAAAGAAATGGTATTTAGCTGTTTTAGATCGCAACTCAGCTCTGAAAAGATGACAATGTTTGAAGCTTTTTCATTAAAAAGAATAAGAGGAATGAAGCGACATGGTTAAAGAGTATAAAAGAAGGCATCTTGAATCAGTCAACAAAACAATTATTGGAAATTCAGAACAAAAAAAGAAGTATGTAAATTATGGAATGTTTTGGCATAAGATATAGTGATGGCCATCTAGGTAGCCTGATTTAAAGTAAATTACTGCACATGGCTTCATAGAAAATAATATTATGATTGGTTACTGGATATGATGATTGTATATTAGAGCTGTGCACTGATTTAGCACGAATCTTAATTCTCCTACACAACAGAGCAATTTGGAGTTGTTTTGAATCCAGTGAAGATAAAAAAGAAGGGCTTAAGTTGCCCAGGCTAAGATGGATGCATATTCATTGGAATAGAAAGATACCATGTGCAAAAAAGGGTCTATTGCTATTAAGGATATTTGGTTTTGTTTTGTACACGTTGATGTAGTCTCTTGGTAATGTGGGTAACGGATTCAGAGATCAAGAGGTTTATCTTCAAATAAATGTGATCCCTGTAATTGGTTTTTCACCAATTGGGTGGGAGGCAAGTTCAGAGGCACTGAGATTTTTTCCACTTTTATGGAGATTCCTTGGTGGTGGTTCTTGGTAGTGGTTTTTCTAATTATTAACTTTTGACTTTAATCCATATTAATACAAATGAACTTTTGCTGTATTAGAACACAAGTTAACAATTGCTTTTGTCTGAAATGAGGACTTCTTGTTCATGGAGATATTTATTTAGTTTTCTATGCAATGATATGGCGGTGATTTGTCATTGTTTTTTTCTGGAATGTCTCTTCAACTTTCCAGTTCAGTGTGGAATCCTGTGACTTCCTGTGATCTCCCATCTATGTACAATCTACAGTTCACATTGCTATTGGCTTTTTTGAGTTTGAGTTTTTAAGTCTAGTTAAATGCTGCCATAACTCTATTTCCTTGCAATTATATAGTTATGAGGGATGTTCTAGATCACGGCTGTCAAATTCCCAGCTCATGGGCTGGATGTTGGTGTTGTGGCCCGCCGGAGGCTGGTGGAACTGGCAGCAGAGTTGGACAGTAGTGAGGAGGTTGGGGAGGAAACCGGGCCATTCGTGGAGGCTGAGGAAGGCTTGGATGAGGGCTCTGCATCAGAGGCAGA
>AZIM01001684.1:462816-474544 GCA_000516915.1 Ophiophagus hannah
CATGCAGGGAGGAACGGAGAAGAGAGCAATGTGGGTTGCGTGGCTTATGGGGAAGGAAAGGGCCCTGATTCCCTTCATTAGCCACACCTGGGAAGACAGTTGATAAGCAAGGCAGGCTGCATGTGGCAGGCTGTTGGGAGCAAACTGACTTTATCTTGTGTTGTCGTGGCTTATCTGTGTTCCTGGAGTCTTCCCAACTGTATGAGTTTTGCCGTGTCTTCAAGTTTGAAATTTTTGCTCCTGCCCTGTCAAACTAATTACTTCAGTTTGGCTTGTTTGGACTTTAAGTTAGTTTGTGTTGGACTTAATTTTGTGCAATCAAAGGCTGTTCCTGGGAGAGTTTTTCTCCAGCCAGAAGGTAACTTGGACATTGTGGGCAAAGTTGGAGATAATAAAGGGACTCTTATTGCTTATCTGACTGTGTTGCCTTTGTGCCATTCCCCAGGTCATCACATTATCTGAACTTGGTTGTTTGCTTGCAAATGATTCATTATCTGATTAGGTAACATCACCAAAACTTTACAGGTCAACCCTGAGCTCTTCTAATGCAGTCTTTACTCTCTTTACATTTTTAAGTTTTGCAAATTTCCAAAAATATTTATGAAATATGCATTAAGCTTAGCTCATGCTTGTTTGTGTACTTTGCCCAGTGCAAAAAATTGAAAACCTATGTAAATATTTTGCCTCCTTGGCAGAGTCTAATTGCAAAGATCAGTTTGAAGAACATTCTTGGCTACATTGAGAAACTTACCTAATCTTTTAGTTGTGCTGCTTGATAGAATTGTGCATTTTAATGATATCTCTCAACACTTAAGTGTATTTTTTTATTATTTTGTAAAATTTATTGGCTGCCTATCTTACCACAGGGTAACTCTTTAGAGACATATATAGTCAGTTAGTTAGCAGTATCTTTCCCGTGAAAAACAAATTAAATCATGCCATAAATTAATCATCCAGACTAGAAATAGGGTAGATAAGAAAATAAATCAGGCTGGAATGTTTACAACAGTTCAGTACTGGCTGTGTATGGTGCATGTATGTGCATACTGAAATTTAAAGTTTAAGCATCATATGATATAAAATAATGATTGGAGTAGCTTTGATTTTGCACAAAGCTGGTTCAATATCTGAATCAATTTACAAATTGGAGAATTGAATCAGGTGCCTTCTATATTAATTTCAGTTACTTGTATGTGTGTACACAAACAATTTGTCCCAAAGTATATTGGCAAAATATATATCTTGTGGGGATTATATACATTCACACAGTATGTGCTTAGTCCTTGACTTACAACCATTCATTAGTGATTGATCAAAGTTACACTGGCACTGAAAAAAGTCACTTATGACCAAGTGGTCCTTGCATTTACAGCTGGCCATGTGATCAAAATTTGAGCTTTGGAAACCAGCATGTATTTACTTCAGTTGCAACATCCTGGGGTCATGGGATCATCATTTGTGACCTTCCCAGCTGGCTTCTGACAAGCAAAGTCAGTGGGGAAGATGGATTTGGTTAATGACAATGGGATTCACTTAATAACTACAGTTATTAACAACCATGGCAAAAAAAGATTGTAAAATTGGATGCAACTTGCTTAACAGCCACATTGCCTAGCAAATGGAAATTATGTTTCTCATTGTGATGACGATCTGTATTTTTAAAAACTCTTGAATATTCATCAGGCCTAAAAAGAATGCCTGATGATTTTGCACAGAAATGTGAAGTTGAAGAAAATTGGTCTCAGGTTTTCTGCAGAATTCTGTTCTAATACGACCACTACTACTAGAGGTAAATATCTCATCTGGAGAGACATACAAGAGATCACAGATTCTACTGTTTTCAAAATGTCAAAACCAAGGAAAACCATGTTTAGAAATAATGTGCAAGTTACATTAACTTCATGCAAATCATATATACAGCTTAACTATATCTGCATGGCTTTGACAGCCTCCCAATATGAGAAGGTTGCTAACCCATGAATCAAGGTAAAGCGGCAGTGTCTATGTAACAGGAAATGCCTTCCTTGTTGTTTGCTAACTTGTGCCTGTAACTAAAGCTGTCTAATAGCCGAATCAAGAAAGCCATTAGGATAATTCTGCTAATGGAGCAATTAAAACAACAGCAACAACATCAGGACCATTTATTTTCTCTGACATGGTATCAGGCATATGAACACTATGGTGTGGGAGTTTCTGTCCTTTCCAAATTAAAGTCAAGAGAGTCTATCCTTCTGTTGATTTAGAATTAGATCTGGCCAAAATTAGACACACCTGGTATTTCATTTCTTGCAATATTCAACAGCAAAGTATTATTGGAAAAGTGGTGATTTTTCAAGTTACTTAATTTAGCTTTGTGGATTTTTAATGGAGAGTGTGTTACTTTATACAGTTTGAACTTAGGACAGTTGAGCTAGGATGGAAAATAAATATCACCTTTCAATAAATTGATTCAAATCAATTTGGTTGGAACTTAATTTGTTTCATCATTCTTTTGCTGCTATTATGGCAAACAAAATAAAATAAAGAGTGGGAACTTACAGTTTGAAATCCTGAGATTTGGTCCACCCCAAAAAACTTGATTGTGGTCAAAAAACAGCTATTGAAATTTAATGTGTTATATGAAAGAAGGAAAAGGTTAAGATTAATCTTTCCCCTGTCCAGTTGTGTCTGACTCTGTTTCTTAGTCGATGTAGCCAATCTTTGTATGAAGACATTTACTGTGATCATGTGGCCAGCATGGCTATACACTAAAGGCACACAGAATGATGTTAACTTTAAATGGTACTTATTTATCTATTCACATTTGCATGCTTTCGAACTGCTAGGTGGGCAGGAGCTGGAGCAAGTAATGGGAACTCACCCCATCACATGGCACTCAGGTCTCAAACATGGGCTGTCACTTTCCAGTTGACAAACTCAGTGTCTTTAATTACTGAGCCATCATGCCCCTATTTGATAGAAAGAAGGAAGGAAAGAAGGAATCTATTGATCTAGATCTGGGGTATGATTCAAGTCTAGATCCAGCATATGTTGTTTGATCTCCAGTGAGGTCCTTCAAGATGCTTGTGATATCAGTGACAATCTAAAAGTGTAATCTAAGGTTACATTGTTTTTGTTTCACCCAGAAGAGTCAAATTGTTAATCAAGATTGATCAGAATAGAAGTTTCTCATTAAAATTAATTTAGTTAGTATTTCAGTAAGTTGCTCCTTAGGTGGGTCTCCCTCTTCAAGCTTCCTTAAAAGCATTGTTTTTAAGAACTTGGATTGAATTACCTCCAGGGTTTTTTTCTCAGTGTTTTTTATACCTTTATAGGCATAAATTTGTGCACCATAAAATATTAAGCTCAGCACTTTGACCCTGAAAAACATGATTAGAGTGGGAACATAATTATTTCTATTGTGGTTGGCAAATCTAATTATTGCATTGGAGGGTTTTTTTGTGCATGAGATGAAAAGGGTTCTTTTCTCTGCTCTTTCCAGTTATTAGAAAATTGGAATACAATTCCTAAGTGTTTAAAAGTCTTAATTTGCTCAATTATATTGTTGTTGATTTTTTTTATTGCAGGAGAACATTAGTGTGTTGTTTTATAAGTACACTTTTGTTTGATAATTCATTTTTAATTTTTCTTCTCTACAATAAGTACCTAAGGCTCCTAAACTCTATTGAATTCTGTATTTCAAGGATAACCAATATTACCCATAACTATTGGTTTATTTGGGTGAATTGGGGAGTGAACTTTACTTTTTGTTAGGGCTTCATATAAGCGATTGATATAATGATATAATTTTAAAAAGGGTGGTCAATGTGCAATTTTATTTAACTCCATTTACGGTGGGAAAAACCAGCAAGTCCAGTTGCCTCTTAAAAACCTAGATGACCTAGATGACTGAAAATCTCCATAGGCTTTATTTGTTTGTTTGTTTATTTCAGTAAGGTCTTAAATATTTTCTTTTATGTTGTGGAATTCTTCTCAGAGATGGTACTGATGGTACTGCTAATGATGGGGTACTTAGTTCATTACAGATAGCCTTGCTTCCTCTGTTTAGGGCTGTCATATTTTTGTTATTGTTTGCCTCATTGCTCAGTTGACCTCATTGCTCAGTTGACCTCATGCTCAGTTTTCTTTTGAGACAATAATAATCTTATAATGGGGATCTTGAACAATTGCCTTTGCCAGATTGCATAAATCTTCATAGAATCTCTTATTTTATTTAGCATGAATGGAATAGTTGGGCTATTAAATGTACCTAAAATTATCTGCCCATCAAAGGTGTTAGGGAAGCCACCCAGTCTTCTTCATGTGATTTTGTAACATGTAAATATGAAGCAGTAGACTTAGTAAAAGAATGACACCTTTGTGTGAAAGCCAACGGTGCAATAAAGGAAAACTTACTATTGTTCATTTGATGTTAGCAATGTGATCTCAGGTCCGTCTTCTCAACCTAGGATGTATTTTGAAAAGTTTTTATCCAATGTATTGTTAGAATACAAATTGTGAAATTATCTTACCCATAAAGGAGAATATTTGTACCTCAGAATTGAAAAGAGGGGGTCCTTGATGTTCTCTGAGCTTTCTTTCTTTCTTGCAGACAGTTCATTACCCAAACGAGGTAACATCATCAAAGCTAGTAAGGAGTGCAGTTAGCTGTCAGTTTATATTCTGGTGACTTGCCCTGTCTTAGAGATTCTTTAGTTTGGCTGTTTACTGTTGGCTCTTCGGCAGTTTCTTGATTGGGGTATTGTTTATTTGATTGCTTCTTGGATGAGAAGTGAAACATTTTCAATGGAAAAAAAGCCCAAGAAAGTCCAATTTGAAAAAACCCTTTGGGATAGGAATGGATCAAGTTCCTAAGGTTGTAGTTAAAATGGGTAGAGGAAGCAACATAAGCCAAAACAGTCAGTAGTCAATTAAGCTGATTTGACTCATACTTTAAATTAAACAAAAAGTTTTAATATATAGTCACTCAGGTTTTGTATTTTAATTATGAACTACTCCAGAAGAACTTGTGGTGCCTTACAGTGAATAGATGAACTGCTTTATAAATCTAATGTAACTGCTATTATAGAAATTTTTTAGTTGAACCTGGGTGACTGTGAGAAGTAATAGATCCATTATTTGTATGTACAGAAACCTCTTTTATCTGTCTAATATCCCCATCTCTGCATGAAAGTGAAGGATGTTTCTCCTGGTTACTAATAAACAGCTTTTATTTTGCATATCAAAAGCATTGTTAATGGCTGAGAACACAAGGAATCTTTGGTTTCTTCTGGATTGGAAATGAAGGCACCTGCTGGTCAAAGAGGAACTCCTGATGCACGGAACAAGAGCTTTTAAATAACAAACAGTTGGCTGCAAATGAGTCGGGGTTGACCTTCACATCACCAGCAGTGCAGGGTGTTTTGACTGATCTCTGAGAACAGTCCATTTTTTGCAATAACACAAAATGATAAAAGACTTATTTTCTTACATTGGGTTGATACTTTTAGAATTCTGAACTACATTGATCGTTTCAGCCACCATGTTGGATAAGAGTTTCACTAGTGTATGTGTGCATGCATATGTGTCTTCAATGAAGCAAGTTTATTTTGTTTATTTATGGCCTCCTTTATTGCTTTTACAAATAACTCAAGGCAATAAACATATCCAACACATCTTCCTCTTCCTGTTTCCCCACAACAATAACAACCCTGTAAGAAAAATTGACAGGCCCAAGGTTACCTGGCTGGCTTTCATGTCTAAGGTGGGAGTAGCTGGCATGGTGTCTTAACCACTAGACCAAAGTGGCTCTCCAATCTCATATATATAGGATTCTGGTTGCCAATAAGACCTGAAGGAGGCAACTAATTCCAGAAACAGAGGCCACCACCTAGTAGATCACTGTAACATTTCTAACTCAGTGCCTTCACCACTAGACTAAACTGGAAATATTTCTTTTTCCAAGATGTTCCAAAAGTGATGGGGATTAGTGCTTTATCATGCTGCAGTCAATTTTAATAATTTAAAATTATCCTATTATTTCTAATGGTGCCTGTGATATTAGCAGACATAATAAACCAGTAGATCCAGAACTTAATCCAGAAATGTTCATGGCTGCACAAAAAGTAATTTGTGCAGACATATTCATAGCTAATGATCAGCTGGATAAAAAATTCAACCAAGAAGCTGAAGAAAATTTCTTTCCAGCCACATGCTCTAGATGCTAAGTTCTTCACATTGGCTTTTATTTTTATAGGTGAAGATTCCTGTGTTGATTGGGAATCTCACACTTCTTCACCTTTTCCTTTATTACAACTCCTCCAAGGGAAAAGTGGATTAATAAATTCTGCTATTTTATTATTTTTGAAAAGAAAACATTAGATAAGTTATAGCATTGACTTCTAAACTGCAATTGACTAACTACTAAGTAAAAATGTGCTGTACTTATGGTTTGCTGGTATGGGTAATGCATAAGATGCAACACTGAGGACTAGAGAGAGAAAAATTAACTACAATCCATATAAAATATGGATTATAAAATATGGATTATATAAATAAGTCAAAATATGTACACAATCTGGGTCTTAGGACCAAAACATAAAATTAACACAAAATAAACTCTTGGAGTGGAGAAGATATGCTTCATGCTAGAGGGTCTATTGTTGAAATGCATCCTATTGACTTCAATGATTGGGCTTGCTCAATGAGGACAAAACTGGTTTAGGCAACATGCTCAATTCCTGAGATGAGACAGTGAGAACCAATCAAATTCAGTTCTTTATTTGTTTATACTGAATGGACAGGTTCTTGCCAGATTAAAGCTATAACCTTCATAGCTACCAGATATACGCAGAGCAATTCTAATGTGTGGTTACCCCAAATAGCTTCCATCCACCCCCTTCCAGTTTGGGACTGCATAGTGTCTTAATCTGGGTCTTTTTCTGACCTAGTCAAATCCTTCTCCTTTGTTGCAATGCACAGTCTATCATGTTGACCAGCCTAGCATTTTGTACCTGTGATTCTCAAGTGCTATCTCCTGGGAACATAACATCTCCTTCAAGAATGTTGCTATTCAGTGTTTCCCCATGAGATACAATCCCCAAATCTCACAAATATGATAATTTAGGCAGTGTGGAGAATATACTTGCAGTGGGGATATCGAATTTGATGCACATGATACTGTGTTGATGTGCACAATCCTGTGTGGGTTGTAATAAAGTAACACTTTAAATAACAGAAGCAGAATGGTGAGGATAGGTAGAATAACTGTGATAAGGAGCTTGTCTCTTCAGTAAAGGTTGCCATGTTCTCATAAACAGTCAAAAATAGCTATTTAATAGAAAACAAATTAGAATAAATATTCATAAGTACTTTTGCAGTCTCCCAATGTGCTTCCTATTTATTCTTAGCTTATTTTTAGATATTTTTATGGATAGGAAGATATACTTCTGTTGATTATTCTAATTTTGCTCTTTTATTATACTGTGAGTTAATATTTTGCGTTGGTTTGGGCATGGACCTTTTTGGAACAGTAAAACTATGATTATGATTCTTATGATAAATCTAAAGCACCAAGCACAATCTTACATTAGTCCAAGATGTAAGCCCGTAGCAAATTTAATTAAACTTAGACCCTGGTAATTGTATATAGGATTGCACCTTTATAGCTGTTCATGCAATGTGCCTGTACTTGAAAATGCAAATACAGTAGTCACATTTGCAAGAGATGACTATTAAAATTAAAGACAGCATTTTTCCGTATTACACGCTGCATTAGCCATGTGAACAATTAAGCATCCTTAACTTCAGTTGCAGATGTGTCCTCATCATTCATAAGTCTGAATTTATTTCTTTTGGAAGAGCTATAGGCACAAAAATATATGTATATTACGGTTTTAAGTTGTTTTCAAATCAATTACAGAGAATTGTAAATCTTTTTCTGTGTGCAAAATATTCCTAATATATCTTCACAACAGTATTTGTCTTTTTTTTTCTTTGCATATATTACTATTACTGACTGTTGTTATTCTCTGTTTATAACAATGTGGAGTCAGTTCTTTAGCTGAGGTTGGCCTTCATACACATTGAGTTTGTCCCAAGAACCTGGGATGTTGTAATGTATTGGCATAATTTATGTGTGGATCCAAGCAGTGTGGCCTTTTGCAATTGACAGATGGAAATGTTGTCAGTGCACAGATTTTCTAAGTGCTGTCCAATATTTTTTGGTAGGATACCCTGTGTGCTGATAACCATTGGGATCATTCTGGCTAGTTTATGCCATTATTTTTTAATATTGATTTTGATACTTGGTGATCTTCTCTAGTTCTTTGTCTTCTATTCTAAGATTCTTCTTTTCAACCACAGTTATATCTGGTATTTTAACTTGCTCATTTTTATTGTTTATTTATCATCATCATCGTAACTGATGTAATCGTTAGAACTGGTGCTGACCTATGCAGATTTTAAATGAGTCAATACCATTAGTCACTGTGAAATCTCTCACATATAGTTAGCCCTTGAATTTGTTGCAGCTAAGGAGAAATTAACATGATTGATGGATGATCACTCAGTATGTTGGCAGGCTTTCCAATTTACTGCAAGGAAACTGTTCTATTCTTTATCTTCTGTCTATGTTCTGCATAGGGACAGTAAAATGTATGTATTAGGATGCACACCAAAGAGTGAGGATCTGTGTATCAATCCTGCAGGTCTTTTTTCAACAATTATGATTTTATGATTTTCAAAAAACGTTACACTGAATGTCAAGCATCTTGGGTAAAATGGGATATTTTTAAAAATCTTTCTATTTATCAAGGGCAGCTGATATACTTGCATTGCATACTAGCTCCTGTGCTGCTCAAAAAAAATGATGGTACCTTGCCAGATGAAAATAGATTTCCTCCTCCTGTGCCAGGCATTTCTTTTTTTCTCTTTGCTGTTTTGTGAAGTTATGAATGTTTAAGCTTCAGTTCTTCTATAATAACCTCATGGAGTGGAATCTTAATATCCATGACAGCATCTGTTTCTTGTGCTTTCCTGCAAAAAATCAAAGAAGGGACACTGATTTTGCATAGTAACCACAAAGTAGAGAATATAGGACATGCCAGATGGCTTTTTTTTTTAACAGAATAACAGAGTTGTAAGAGACCTTGGAGGTCTTCTAATCAAAACCCCTGCTCAAGCAGGAAACCCAACACCATTTTATACAAATGTTGTCCAATCTCATCTTAAAAACCTCCAGTGTTGAAGCACCCACAACTTTTGGAGGCAAGTCATTCTAGTAATTAATTGTTCTAACTGTCAGGAAATTTGAGTTCTGTGTTATCTAGCCTTCAGATAATGTGTCACAATTCACAGATGTAAGAATATGTGTATAATTATTATAGAAATTGAATAAGAATATGGATAATATTGTTAAATAAGACAGGAGAATATTTAAAGAAAAATGAAATAAGCTATACTATGAAATGAGATTATATAAAATAAGAGTAATGAATATAGACATTGAATAAGAATAGGGATAATACTGTTAAATAATGTAGGAAATTATTTAAAGAAAAAGGTAATAAGTAATAACATGATATGAATTTGGATATGAAAGCTGGTATGTAATTATAGTCACGTTTGTATGGAGATATTAAAACCTGGAACCACATTGTTCACCTAATGAGATGTTTTTATAAAATAAAAAATAATTTTTTTTAAAAAAATGTGTCACAATTCTAAAAAACAAAAACACACAATTTCAACCTTTCCCACTGTTTAACCGTTGACTTGAACACCATTCCATTTTCTAACTAACGTTATGTATCTAAATGCTCATTGCTGTGCATAACAGAGTATAATAGAGTAGTATTCAAGCTACATTTTTATTGATAAAGTGCACATTCCTTTCATGATAAGTACAAAATCCAGGTAATATCCAGCAAGAATTAAAATCCTTACAACACCTGGATCCTGGTTTAAATGGAATTACTTTGAAAGCTGTGGAAGATGGGACTACACACTGAGCTTCAAAATTGATTCAGCTAATGGAGTTTTCCATCGTCGTAGAGGATCAAGCCAAATAAATTGCTACTGCTTCTCTTTTTGTTAGTTTCTCCCACTATTTTATTGAAACAAACAAAACACAGAAGCCTTGACTATGAGCATGTGGGGCATGAACTGATTGCAATGCCCAGATCCTGTTCTCTCTGATCTTTATTCAAATTTAAGTGTTTCCAAGCGTCCAATTACTTACACATCTTGGGATTAACTTTTGCCTTTTTAGTTTTGCAAAAACAAAGAGGCGATAGGTAGCCAAGCTGAAAATTATTTCTCCTTCCCTCCCTTTTCTCCTCGTTTCTCTTCCCGGCTCCTATCATAGACGCCAAACGTTTGAGAGCTATTAAAAAAAAGAACCTGCTGAGTCCATATTATGTTCACCTAATCAGAGAATACTTTCAAAATTTACCCACACCTGGGAAATGGGCACCGCGAAAGAGGTTTTATTTTTTTTTCCTCCCTGAGACATGCATATAAAATATTGCTGTGGCGTTGCAGTTTTAACACTATAGAGCAAAGCAAAAATGACATTTTTAAAATATAGATAGTAAGCCTTGTAATGAAAACAAATGGTAGTAAACTGGACCCTGGGGTGGAATTATATACTCATTACAGGACCATAGTGGGTCTCCTGTATATGATATGAAATTGCAAAATAGTGCCCCTGAGAGAGAATGCAATAACAGTGGTGGCATTTATAGTCACCACTGTAGGACACCTCTGGCAAATGCATTTCATTATAATCTGCACCAGTGATGCAGTTATGAAAACTCAGGTTTGACCCTGCAAATAACAACCAACCTGGTAAAATTTGCTAAATGATTTTGAATGATATTAAATTCCCAGTAGTATTATGTTTACTCAACCTGAGGCAATTAGAGTTGATTCAATCAGCTTGCATTCTTGGCTCTGACGATTTAATGGGTGTAGGGCATCATGACAGTGACTCTATGTCTTATAAATGATGGCCCTTTATTTCAGAAAGCTGCCCTATGGATTTATTTGATTTAATCCTTTATTTTCTTGATTTTGTTTTTCTTTGTAGAGCAAAGTTCTAAACTTCATATGTTTATAAGTGATAGCGAAGTTAAAACCATATTAGGATTTTTAATGGTGTCTTTACCCTTGATTGGGAGTTGTCCAAAGTTGGTTTTTGTAGCTATACAAATGTTTTAAATAAACACAGACATCCTTTTTAATCCTTATAAACCTCTTTCAAATTTGTCCCCTTTTCACAAGGAAATATAGTCACTGTACCCATAACACATTATCCAAAGCTAAGTCTAGTTTTCCCCTTGAAAAATGTTGTGTGGTGAAAATTATTTTTGATGACATATGATGGACATTCTTTGACAGGTCTGCATTTGTTTTTCTAGTTTGTTTGTTTGAGAAACTCTTATATGGTTGATCTGAAACCAAGGCAATTCCAGGATAGCATACCTATGGCTACATGTTGTCTGAGGGCTGCAGGTTGGACATACCTGCATTAAAGATTTTGGTTTGCTTGCCATATAATATGTATATTCACATATATACTGGAATTATCTAACTACCTACCTGTCATATGAGCCTTTTTTTCATTTCATTTATTTCATTTATTGGATTTCTAGGCCGCCCTATCTCCCGAAGGACTCGGGGCAGCGTACAACTATAAAAACAATACAATATCATACAATTAAAATTAATTAAACCAAAGAAACCCAAT
>AZIM01001685.1:8795-24603 GCA_000516915.1 Ophiophagus hannah
CCCCCCCCCCGCCAGTTAAGCACATAGGATGCTACTCCGGTTGTCTCTGTGGCAAATGCAGATCTAGGACTTCTTCTCCATGAAACAGTTTCTTTTTTTCAGCTGGTACCCATTGCTTGTAGTAGATAGATTCTTTGGGGTGAACCAATGTGTACATTTACTTCATTCAGTTTTTTTCCCCTTTATGCAGGTGAAACAGCGATGCTATGAAATGTTTGTATTATGTTAATTTATATTTTCCTTAATTAGATTTTTGACTCAAGTGGAGGGCATGGAATTCCTGGAACACAGCTACCTCAGAATTGCAGTAATTCTGCTGAGGTAATATAATACAATGCAACAAATTGAATTTAACTTGCTTAATGTGTTTGCAGACGTTATAAATATATGGCAAAAAAGCAGGTTTGATGGGAGTCCTTACTTGATTTGACTCTTAATCGGGAAAATACACTATCTTTTCTATACAAGCTTCTGTATAAATAAATTATTGCATTTCCTGCCACTCACAGTATTGTCACACTAATTTGTCCCATTAATATTGCTCAAGTATTATGGATAGCCACTTGTCTGAAATGGCAGGGGGTTGGTCTAGAAGACTTCCAAACTCCCTTCCAATTCTTTATTCCATGTTCTAAGTTTTTCATTTACAA
The DNA here is from genome assembly GCA_000516915.1 of Ophiophagus hannah. Lineage (NCBI taxonomy): Eukaryota > Metazoa > Chordata > Lepidosauria > Squamata > Elapidae > Ophiophagus > Ophiophagus hannah. The sequence goes on from AZIM01001685.1 coordinate 9,446, forward strand.
AAATGATATTCCTATGCTGGAATAGGAATATTTTCTTAAAAAAAAATCCCCATAGACTGAATACCGGTTAGCAATATTTAATCAGTAAAATATGTGATTTGTTTAATACAATTAATCAGTCACATATCCCAAACTACTGGGAAGTAGTTGTAGGTTGCATTCTTTTGTTTAGATATAATATAATCCTATCCTTTCCTATTATAATTACAGTGTGTAACTTTCACAGACCACAAACGTGAAGCATGCCTGGTTTATTTTATTTAAAGCCATAACTGCCTAGAGATCCTTATATCAAGCCCTTGGGTTTGTAAACCAAGAATAGAGAAGATAATATATTCTGTGGGTTTATTTTCTTGACCAACTCCTAAGGTTTGGATGATATTGGATGAGCTTCCTCGAACAACTTCATTGTGTTTGAAGCATTTAAATCAGTGGATACTGACTCCTCCCACTCATTTTCCATTACAGTTCCAAAGAAGTACTGGTTCAGAGCACTTCGACTCCCTGTTTTTAGGGTAGCAAAGCCTTGGGAAATGCTGATTTCTCAATAAGAGGACAGATGGATAGCTTTGGGAAAAGAAAAGGAGCTCAACTGATATTTCAGATCAAAGCAAATATTGTAAAAGATTCAATGATATTGTAATTCAGTAGTTGCCAATTTTTTCCTCTATGATTTCCTAGATTCTCATGCAAAATCTCAAGAAATTAGGGGCTTTAAAGTATCAATTTCAACATAAAAAATAAAATGAGGTCCTTTTTAAGAGAGTGCCTAGTTACCTGATATGTTACTGATGTAATAAGTTGGTGTTCTGGTCTACCTTTTTATTCTAAGCTTGGCTTGAGACCCTTAAGAGACTTCCCCTTCCCAAGACTAGAAATACCCTTCATACACCTCTATATCCAGTGCTTTTATTACATTAAACTACTTAAAAAAATAAAATTACCAGTTGATATTACATATACAGATAGTCCTTTACTTATGACCACAATTGAGCCCAAAATTTCTGTTGCTAAGTGAGAAATGTGTTAAGTGAGTTTTGCTCCATTTTATGACTTTACTTGCCACCTTTGTTAAGTGAATCACTGCAGTTGTTAAGTTAGTAACACAATTGTTAAGGGAATCTGGCTTCCCATTGGCTTTGCTTGTTGGAAGGCAACAAAAGGTGATCCCGTGACCCCTGGACACTGCAACCATCATAAATATGAACCACTGTCAAACATCCGAATGTAAATCACATGATCACATGCCCATGGAGATGCTGCAACAGTCATAAGTGTGAAACATGCTCTTAAGTCACTTTTTTCAGTGCCGTTGTAACAGTCACTAAATGAACTGTTGGAAGTCGAGGATTACCTATATTTAAAAAAAAATCTTTCCTTGTAAGTAAAAGTATTTTAAATATAAGTCCTCTGTATCTAAAGTTCTACTACTGTGGGATATGATGGCATTGCTTTATGCAAGATGAACAAGTTTGCATTTATAATGGTCCCATTGAAACTATCTTTGCTGTTACATGCTTGCTTGTATGCTCTTGCTTCTAAGGACAGTAGGAAAATTCACTGATTGTGAGAACGCCTTGATGTGAAGCCAAATTTGTGGCACTTGCTTCACTGAATTAGCCCCAGTCTTATGTCTACTAAATGAATAAGCCGTGGCATTCCAGCTGTAAAAGTACTTAAATGAATTAAATAGCTGTATATAGAGGAGCTGCTGCAGGCTTCATAATGCCTCATTCACTTACTCAAAGAAATGATTAATTGTAGCATGCTAAACCACTCGCCATTTCCTGATGGGTTTAGTGAAGCACACAGGTTTTCTGAGGTGTTTCATTTAAAAACGGAGACAAAGACAGGAAAGTTATGAAGCAACCAGCTGCTTTTCAAGCAAAATGTCATGCACATTGCAAAGTTGGCATAAATTGCTGGAAAACTCAATGTGTTGTCAGAACTCTGTGGCAATAAATGAATGAAGTATTGTGATATTAGTTACAGAGCAGACCTAACTGAGAGGAGAAATCTAGCCACTTAGTTTTAAAGTTGGAAAATATAAATTGAACTTGAACTCATTCAGCCTTTCTTCCTTTTAAAAATTGTGTGGAATTTTGTTTCTACCACAATTATTTTAAGAAATGTATTTCTAATCTTGGCAAATTTAAAACTATTTGTGCAGATGTTTTATGAATGTCACTTTGGTGTAGTGGTTAAGGCCTTAGTCTAGAAGCTGCAAGTTCTAGTTGCACCTTGGGCACAAAGCAAACTGGATGATCTCCAGTCACTTTCTGTAAGCTGTAGAACCTCTTCTGAAAAACCTTGCCAAGAAAACTGCAGGTAATCTCTGAGAATCAGACACAATTGAATGAAAGGAAAAAAGAGTTATGAATGTTAGGCAAGAAAAGTAGGCTTAGGCAAACCTTCTGTTGCATCTCACTAAGTCTTCATATCTAATTACTGTAGAGATTAAATCAATTTAAAGATGGGAACAAACATGCCCCTGAGAGGTTCTTGGTGGTCTCTGAGTTTGGTTGTTTTCATGCAGAGGTTTCATTATCCAAACTAGGTAACACCATCAGTGCTTGTCAAGTCACTAGAACTGATGATGTTATTTAGTTTGGGTAATGAAACATCTGCAAGAAAACAACCAAGCTCAGAAACCACCTCACTTAAACCCTGAGTTACAAATATCCTCCTTTATTGAAGCATGTCTGTAAAGTATAAAGCTATTAGACATGTGTTATCAGTGTAAGCAAACTGAGTAAACATTATTTTTTTCATTAAAAATGTCCTGCGTTTGCTTTTCCATACCTACATTGAAAATAAGGACAAAATTCTTTTTGTAAGCACAGTTTTTCCTTTATTTCATTTTTCGGGTTTCTAGCTGAGTAGTAGAAATAAGTTACCTTTTCATTCTTTTAAAATGTGACCTTTGTTAATCATTTTTTCCTAGAATGCCTCTGTGGGAGAGGATCTTTAAGAAGGCTTGTTGCCTTCTGTTGCTAAAAGAAAGATGGGATTCAAATATAAAAATAAATAAACCTTTTGGATATTAAAATAATAAAGCTTGAATAATAATAAAGCTTGAAATGCTTTGAACTTAAGTATCTTTGATGCTCTGAAAAAGAAGAGGTTTAAGTACAAATTACAGTTATAGTCTGAAACTGATCCCTAATGGAAAAGTTGCTGGGGTCTGCTTTTATAGGTAGCTTTTGCTTTATATCTTTTAATATAGAAGAGACATTTTCTAGTCTCCCCTATATTAAAGGGATTGTGGTCTAAATGTGGAAAGTTTGACACCAGTTGCTGATTTTTTTTTTTAAATGAAGAAAATAAGAAAATTTGTATTCATTAATAAGTCCCAAAGGTGCTTTTTCAAGAGGCAACTGGACTTTTTTTGTTTTCCCTTGAAGACATTTCACTTCCCATCCAAGAAGCTTCTTCATAACTGAACTAAAGAACCTTCTTGGATGAGAAGCGAAACATCTTCAAGGAGAAAAACTAAAGAAAGTCCAGTTGCCTTTTGAAAAAGCACTTTTGGGACAACCATGTCCTGGATGATTGAGAATCTCCATAAACATTCATGAATGAGATTTGCTCACTTTTGCTGACTTTTTAATATGAGGGAAATAAAAAGAAATGTAAATTCATGTGGGTGTACCATAACTTCATAGTATTCTGTATGAGTGATATTGAGCTACACTGCCCTCTGTTGATGAAAGTTCTGAATTAAACTTTAATGTCAAATCAAGTTTATGTCTCTGTCAGTATGTATATGTATCAGTGGTGGTATTCGACCGGTTCTGACCGGTTCTGGAGAGCTGGTAGGAGCGATGAGCAGCGGAGACCGAACCGGTTCTCTCCGCTGCTCTGCTGGCTTTGCTGTTGGGCCCACCCACCCTGGTGCCTATACTCACCTTTATCTGCTGAATTTGAAGCACAGCTGCTTTGCGCGGCACAGAATAGTGCTGCGTGGCAGCTGCTGAAGTGACCGGGATCGTGCAGGCTTGCAGAAGGCAAGTTAGAACGCCTCTGCGCCTGGACAAATGCCTCTGTGCCTACACAAAGTGCGCATTTGGCGCGTGCGTGCATGCAAAGTGTGTGCATACGTGCGAAGTGCGCCCACCAAGCCACGCTCATCGAACCAGTGGCAACAATATTTGAATCTCATCACTGATATGTATGAACACAAACACAAATAAATAGTAAATATCATTTTGAACAGAGGCCTATGAAAATAATTCTGAGAAACTGAAAGCATAATAATAATAGCAATTTCTTCATGGGCAGATAGCCAAATTTCAGTTGTTTGCTTATTTGGTAGGAATAACAGTGAAAGCTATGTTGTTTTTTTCATTCCATTCCATCTTACTAAAGATCTTCATTTTCATATAAAATTGATTTGAAAACATTTTAAAATACTGATGCAAAAATATTGACATGAAAGTCTGCTACAAATACTTCATTTTTAATTATATTGTTTATCAAATCTATAGATAAACTACAAATAAACACATCATCATCTGAGGTGTGACTTTTAATATTTTATTAGACAGCTAAACCCTTTACTCTTTAAAAGAATATTTACTAAACACTATATTTTTTTTTCTCTCAGCAGAAAGTAGATGAATTTCTAAATGTTTACTACTCAGCTCCAGAAAATGCTTCAAAAGAAAATATCTGGGATATCCAGTCATTGGTTCGGTATCCTGATGGCGAAGGAGTAATGTTAACCCTAAAGCCAAATTACAAAATAAATGATGTGTTGATCCTGGCTTGCAAGGTACATTGTTCTACATCTTAACATTTATCATGTAATTACACCAGGGGTGGGCTTCAAAAATTTTAGCAAAGGGTTTTCTGCCCAGTTGCTGGGTGGGCACCAGCCTCCTGCACCACGGTGGGAGGGGGTCATTTTTGCCCTCCCCAGACTCCAGAGGCTTTCCTTGAGCCTCCGGGAGAGCAAAAACGGCTCTGGAGGCTTTCTGGAAGCCAGAAACGGGCCCATTTTTGGCCTTCCCGAATTCCGGGTGGCCTGTTTTTCACCTTCCCCGAGCCTCTGGCCACACCCTGCACTTACCTGCATCCAAAACACGCCCTGTGGGGACTGATGGGAGGGGTGGGCAGGAGTGGGATTTGTGGGTTCTCCAAACTGCACAGAATCNNNNCTAGGGGCTCTCCCAAACCCCTGTGAATCCCCAGCAGTTCACCCCTGAATTATACCCATTTCCCTTAAGTAGACAATGAAGCAAGCAAAATATGGGTAATTTAAAATTTAAGTAACTTCAAACAATATTTAGTAACTAACTGGTTTTGATGTAAAGAAAATCATTCATTCATTCATTCTACTATGACACCATCCCACTCCAATTGACTCTAGTGGATCAAAAAAACAAACAAACCCAAAACCCTAACAATATGCAATCCAGATAAAATAAACAATTAATAAGATGGTAAAACTGGCCAACAGCAACATATAGCAACCACTTTGTCCTAAAAATTGGGTGAACAGTATTCACCTTGTCAGAAAAACTATCCCAGAGATAGTTTTTCTGATAATAATCTAGCTATTAAGACCCAGAGTGGATTTTTAAACTCGGTTTTTATCACATGTGCTTTTTATTTTGAGAAAAAAAGGCAAGTGTAAGATATCATAGATGACCACTAGGTGGCAAGAGAGTTCCAGAGACAAGTGGAAAAGTTTTGTGAAAGGAAGTTAGTTGCCTTTAAAAAAAATCCGTAATTGTTTGTATAATGTACCTTACTTAAGGCACTATTGATCTTTAACCAGCGTGTTACTTATAATGACTTTTTGGGGTTGTTCTTTGAAATAGCATGAGAAGTGGTAGTGGGAATTTTAAAAATATTAGAAACTCTTGGTTACTAAAAGCAACAGAATTGCACTGATACGTAAACCGCATGATTTATTTATGAAGATGCATATTATTATTTTAGAAAGTGACACGTTCAAGACTCTGTATCTGCTGTGATAAATATTTGTACAAATAGTTCCTAAATGATAGATTTTTCCCCCTCGTCTTTTAGATTAAGCAAATGGAGCCAAGGCATTATGGCTTACAACTTAGAAGGTTTATTGGTGAAAACACAGAACACTGTATCCCCGAAATGTATGAATATATTCAAGACCAGGTAAGTGCACAGGATGTAGTTCCATGATCAGAATCCTTATTTGAGGGGTGATAATTTTTTTATTCTTACAGAAAACATGGCAAAGTTTGCAGGATTCTGTAGCTGGACAGAACAACAGGTGCAATATTTTTTGAGCTGTCTACCTTAGAATAAGAGACACTTAAGGAATATAACTTGCCAGGGACTGTATAATCTCTAACCCCAAAAAATGAAATACTACAAAAGTTTCATAATGAAGCAGTCCTCTCATAGCCAAAATGGAATTATGCATGAATAACTGATCTATGAGATGGAGAAAAACATTAGAATCCTGGTCTTTCAATGTTGGCTGCAGGTAAATGGTTGAAATAGCCGTCTCCAACTTGGTGGCATTCCAGTGTGTTGGACTACGTCTGAAGAGAATGAGCAAAAACAAAACTAATACATATTGGCTGAGTAGATTGATACGCAATCCGGATTACGTATCAGTCTGGATATGTAACACTTAGCCCTAGCTGTACTTGATGTAAAAGAACAGGTTGCTAAAAATTAGATGTGAGTTGTTTTAGGCACATCCTTTTTCATCTGGAAAACCACACATAGTCTTTATTTGGCATTGCAAAGGCTGTACTAAATATTTTTTTTAATTAGCTAGGGAAAGAAAATAAATGGGATGGGGACCAGAATAAAAGCATTTTAATTTGAGTGTAATTAACACTAAATCTAGATAGGCTATTTCCCCAGGTATTTTGTATTTTTTGTCACCTTAAAACTTAAGAATTCTTCAGATATCATAGGAGATCTGTTTTTCATATGCCTGGAACTTTAGGCCCTACAATCTTTTTGTTAAGTTAGGGTGAGGTAATGTATTGCTGCTCTCTTACATTAGGAGCCAAAAACAGAAGTGATAAGGCAGCTGCCTTCATTCATGTATCTGTTGTCATCACATGTCAAGTGACCAGAAGGATCTTGTTTATCTATGTTTATCTTCACCTGTACTTAATACTTGAGGGTTTTTTTTAAGTAGCACATCCGACATACTGAATATGACTAATCCAGGGAGAAAATTACTTAAAGGATTAGAATTGAAGCTAGGCAATAACAGACAGAAGTAAAATTTTGCTTCTTGTCCAAATATAGATTATGGGTAGATTCTCATATCATGTTGGCTTTAATGTTTTAAATGATTCTTTAAGTTAACTACCATACTTTTAAAATATAAATGGCATTTTTCAATGTTCTAGTCCAAAATACTGTACAGTGACTGAAACAAAATTTAACAAATGAGATACAGAATCCCAGTAGAGTTGATATTATAGTTGGCAATGTTCTGCTCTTTAATAGCTTCCAAAAGCAGCCTTACAAAGCAGCTGCAAGAGCTGATCCTAATAGTGACACCATTGTGCTTATTTGTTGAGTGTATTTTGGTCTTGTGCATCTATCCCCAGTTCAGCTTGAGATGATATTATCTCTCCTACAGATATATGATGAAATAGAAATCTTTCCTTTGAGCATCTACCATGCACATCTTACTAAGAAAGAAGGTGTAGTTGATTTTGGTAAGTCGGTAGTTGATGAGAAATGAGAAAACTGTTTTAAGTACTTTGTTGACTTGGTTAGGCCTGTAGTTCTGTTCCCTATTTTGTTAGGCAAGGATATAGTGTGTCTTTGAAGTTAAAGTTCTGTTTAGCTTTCATAGAGAAGACTGGTGGAATTAAGTACACAGGGCCTTTGGATAATAGAATAGAATTAGAATAGAATTCTTTATTGACCAAGTGTGGTTGGACACACAAAGAATGAAGTCAAAAGAAATTGATAAGAGTGATTTGGTTTAGAAGGTTAAGAAAGATGGCATGTCCTCAGTTGAAGATACAATGTTATAAGACTACAAACAATGATATTCTGCCATTAATAATTATTTTCCAATGGCCTCTATTTTACTTTTATGTTATTTTAGATGTATACAATATTAATGAGAGACAATATCTTAAATAATATAAAAATATATTCTTTCTCTGGAATTGCTATTGAATACTAATTCTGTGATGCTCATTTTAAGACAGTGGTAATGACTCACACTTTTATAGAAGGAAAATCTGATTTCATTTTTAATTCCAGGATTTGCAGTCACCGTGCAAGTTGATGAACATCAGCATCTTACCCATATCTTTATAAGTGATGTTCTACCTGATGGGGTAGCTTACAGAGAAGGTTTGTGCTATCTCTCTCATTTACATTATTTTCTAATGCCTGTGCATGGCTCCAAAACTAAAATAAGCCACCTAAAATATAAGTTATGGACAGGATACAAATATTCAAGGAAGGATGGATGGGTGAATGGAGGGAGGAATCATTTTATCTCTTTCTTTTTTGGTGTGGATAGGTCTATCAAAACTTTCTTAGATTCTTAGCACTGACACGGGAAAGTTTTTGTTGTACAGATGGGCAGCATAGCACAGCATGATCGATTGATTGAATTTATATGGCAGTCTCTCTCACATGTCACTCTGGATGGGGTACACAATTAAAATAAAAATACAAAATTCAACCATTAAGCCTAGTTAATGACAGCTAAAACTGCAATAACATAAAGGTGGGAGAGTAGTCTAGACTTATGCACAATGCACAATTAACAGGCTCTTTAACAGGCTGTACACTTTCATGGGATTCCCAAGCCCAATAGCAAAACCAAGTTTTGAAGGACTTCCAGATGATCAGCTGGATTGGGGCCAATCTCACCTTGAAGGAATGATATGCCAAGGGGCGGGTGCCATAGTAGAAAAAGCACTCATCCCGAGTCTTGCCCAACTGAAGTTCCTTGGCTAATGGGACCTACAGAATGTCTCTCCTGCCGGTCCTGATGGCATGGGGTCAGTGCAATTGGGGACAGGTGTTCCTTCAAATAATTTAGCCCCATGCCATATAGGGCTTTAAAGGTCATAACTAGCACCTTTGGTTTGACTGAGAAGCAAATTGACAGCCAATGCAACTCACAGAGCAGAGGTGTAACATGTGCAGATCTTGGAGTATACATAACTGCCTGTGCACCACTGCATTTTTTTTACCAGCTAAAGCTTCTAAATACTGTTCAGGGGCAGCCCCATGTGAAAAATCCTCTTCTCCCCACCCCAACTTCATTCCCATATATGCTTGTTGGGTAGCCATGCTTGTTCTCCAAAAAGCATACCCTCAGCAAGCAGATAGCTGTGCATTTATTGTATATGAATAGATAAAACATGTTGAGTGAAATATCATTTACTTTACCTGTCACTGATTTCAGTAGCCCTATCCTAGACAACACACTGAGTTAAACAGAGTTTTCTCTGAGTAAATCAATTGTACTATAAGATTATTCAGAGAATTTCATCTTGCCACATCAACTCATGTCTTTATTTATGCTTTAAATTGTTATTAATTCTGCACAACAAGGATGACATGATCAAATGCCATTTTCCACTCATTTCTTACATTCCTTTATTGCTTCATTGCCCATGTTCCCAGAGATTTTGTTCAGTTTAACTAGCTTCTGATTATTTTACTCACTGGATGAAATTCGAAGCTAAAAGGGAAGGGAATGCTTTAGAATTTTGTCCATGTTTATTTGGGTGCAATGCTGAAAAAAGGATTTAGCCAGTAACTTTTTGTGCTGGTTGATTGCCTAGATAGCTTTATTAAAAAATGGAAAAGTTACCCTCCTATTGTGCTTTTAACTCCTTTTCTAACAAGCAGGATACTTTCTTTATGTAAATCTTAATTTTTGCAAAACATTTGTTGGGTTTATTATTTCATCACAATATATTCCATAAACTTTCATGTGATAAGATTAAAAAAATCATGTTTAACAGTTGGTTACAATATGTTTTATTGTGCCCTCTTGCTGTTGTGTCTACCCTGTCTTTCTTCTGCTTTTTCCTGCTCCCAGGCTTGTGTGTTGGCAATGAAATTTTGATTATAAATGGAGAATCTGTATCTGAGCTTGACCTCAGGCAGATGGAATTGCTGTTCTTGGAGAAAAGCGTCCATCTAACATTGACCACAAATCTCAAAGGCACTAAGACAGCATTATATACTTCTTTGAAAGATGGTATCGTTTCCAAGGAAGCAAGAAAGTTCTTGCCCCCGCATAACCAATCACAACTCTTGGAGGAATTTCTGGATAACTTCAGAATGAATACAGCAAATGGTGAGATGATGCTTTAAGTTTTACAGTGAACTTCCTGCATATAAAAAGAGCACATGCAATATTTTTAATGCCATTTCAACTTTTCCTTTTTCACTAAACACAGAAACTTTTAGAATATATTAAAAACATATTTGTATTTTTATAAACAACACCTTCATAACAGGAATTATAGGAGAATTAAGTATTTTTAGATGAAAGATCCATTAATTGATTGATTAATAACTGTGTTTCCCCAAAAATAAGATCCAGGCTTATATTTTTTTGGCCTCCAAAATAAGCACTAGGCCTTGTTTTTGGAGAAACGCGATTTCAAGGTGATCAGCCCGGCTGGGTGCCCCCCCCAGCTCACGCACAAGAGGTGGCAAGCGCATAGGGACTGACAGTTTCTGGAAGCAACTGCAGCCCACCGGTCCCTTGGTCGATGCACTCTGGGGTTGTGTAGCCTGAGCAGCACAGGTGAATTGATTCCCGGTCCAAGCAGCAGATGGAGACAGAGGCGTTGTGGGGGGGAGGCAGGTGATCCAGATAGGCCGCGCATGCCACGGGAAAGCCAAGAGTCAGTGGGCTGGAGCGGGTGGCTGGCTGCAGGAGGCTCATCTTTGCATGGCTGCAGACGGGGGAAAGCACGGGACAGAAGGCAGGCAATCCCAATGTGCCATGTGTGTCGCAGGCAAGCTGAGAGACACGAAGATGAGCTGCCCACAGCTGCGCATCCACTCTGTCCCACTAACTCTCGGCTTTCCTGCGGCCCTTACGGTGCATCCAGATTGTGTGCCTGCCCCCTCCCGCCTCACTTGCTGCTTGGGCAGGTAATCCACTCACTTGTGCTGCACAGGCTACATCTGCTGCCAGACACCATCAACTCACACACGCTCGCCACCTCCAAGTTTAAGTTCACTCTGTTATTAAGCTTATTGGATGGTGTTGAGTCAGTCACTCTCAGTCTAGTGTTGGTGTCAGTTGAGGGGTAACCCTTAATGTACGCTGCTTGGAACTTTTAAGGAAAGGCAGAATATAAATTCAATGTACCAATAAATAAAACAACTTTGGAAAACAAGTTAATATTGTCATTTTCTGCTCAAGATTACAGAAAATTACATATTCAAATATTTAAAGAGCATGTGGCAATGCAACATATCTTAGCGTAACATTTATTGTCACATTATACAGCACTGCATGTAGATAAAACTACCTTGCAGTGTTTTTAACGAGATTTAGGTCATGGATGGGATGATGTGAAAATATCCACTGGGGCAATTGAAGGCTGATTACGACTTCCTTTCTAGCCACTTTTCTATGAAAAATTGCTCCCCAAACCCGTTCTTCTATTAATGTCATAAATAACGTGAATAAATACCCCCCCCCATTGCTGGAATATCGGTTTCAGTTGCTGATTGACTGGATGTAATCCATAAGGAGAGGGCTGAGCAGCCCTTTTTTTTAGTCCTTCAGTAAAGTCACACAATTCATGGTGACTTGGTCTGTATTTCTGTGTCTGTGGATGCTTGTTTTAAAGTCATCAGGTTCCTACATCAGTAGGTACAGATATCTCGTTAAATGTGCAGCTTACCTTGGGTAAGTGTAATTGAAATTTATATTTTTGAGGACAAGTGATTCATAATGCTGACACTGCTGAAGCATTTTGCAGACTAAATTAAGTACAGTGTGTCATTTTGATACTTAGTCAGCTGAAACTCGAAAATGCTTTCCAGAAACCATTTTGTTTCCCATATGATAGTAGAGCAAGTAATGTAACTCTGATTTCATGGATGAAAGTATAACATCCAAATCACGAGGTAATTAGCCAGTTTCAGGCATTGACTTGAATATGCGATAGACTCTTGTGCTGGAAAACATGGGCTTGCCCTGGTTTTTCTTCTGTTTTCACACAGTGAAGGAGGTCTTCTGAAAGGAAGTGGTATTTGCACTGCCTTGAACATAGTTACTCCCAGTTGTGCTGATAGCGACATTTAAGTTCTTCATCTGTTCAGGCAAAAGTCTGGTAAAGATATATTGTTCTGTTCTACCCTTTTGTGGCCAGTTAGTACAGTGCTGTGTCCAATTCTGCAGTGTATCCAGAATATTTTGCAAGTTAGTCCTTGAAGCAAGGTTAAAACTATACTTCGTTTATAGAGAAGATTTAATAGAAGGGATGTTAGTCATCTTACACAAAAAAATTTCAGCAGTTTCAGCAGGAGGAAGCAGACTTCCTTTCTCTGGAAATATTAAACAGATTGCTTTCTGACAGGGGTGTCATCATTGCAGCTTCTTACACTGAGCAGTGTTAGACTCGTTGCGTCTAAGCTCCATTCCAATTCTAAAATGTAATTATTCTTTTGTAGTGCTAAATGTGAAAAATCACTAGAGAGACGTTTTGGATTGATAATTATAAAGCAGCTTTATTAGATCATGTTTAAAATAAAAACTTGGTTGAAAAACTTAGCATCCAATAAGTAGCATTTATCTCATAAGACTGTTCCATTTAAATGAAATTGGAGTGTATAAGAGCTCCTGCCATAAAGTGAAAATTATGGAGCTAATAAATTATACTTCATTATTTAGGATTTATACTCAGTCTATCAGTTTGATACAATAGGCAAGTATTACTTGTCATATTTACCATGTTAAGAGGACCTGCTGTATAACTAGCAATGCTGATCTTCTAGAATACATTTTATAACTTTTATTTATCCCCACATATAGTGTTATAATCAAAATCCTATGAGTGTCCAATTCAGAGAGCACCTGAGGTCGACTTGTGTGCCATGAACTAGAGGCAAGAACAATGATTTGACATGTACAGTTGTTAAAAAATCACATTTACTAAATTAATTTAGCAGATAGCAAATGCTTTTATAAATGATTTATAACAGTAACAAACCCAAAATGGGTTTCTGTTTTTCTTGCTCATATTCTTCCTTAGTTACTGTCCTGCTTAATTGGAAGTGTTGTCAGCCTAATTATTACAATCTAACGTTGAAACCCTGATCCTATTCCCATTTTCTAAGACTATCCTTAGGGATGAAAAATGCAAGAATTCCCATTTCTTGATGTTTACTCTTGATGTTTCTAACTATGACTACCAGATGTTTTTAAGAAGCTTAAAAGGCTGTTGAGGCTATTTTTCCCATCAGACCTCTGACAATTCAGTTTATGTTGTAGCAAAGAGGAGACATTTCCTTTTTGTTTCCAACTTTTTTCCCCAGTCATGCAGTAAATTACAAAAAGTTTATAGTAACTGTAAAAAGATTTGTTTGTAATGAATACGTGTTTAAACATAAGGTTATTTCTCTATTTGCATGCCAAAGGAAGAATTATAACTCTTAAAACATGTATTTGTTTGTGATAGAGATAATTAGTGAAGGATGTAGGAAGGAGTAAGAATTCAGAGTAGGGATAAACCATTTCTCGGTAGTGGCAAGAGTGAATCTTGGAGAAGAAAAGAGACATGGAAGAAAAGGAAAGAAATTTAAAACACTAAAAGACATGGAAGAGAAGAAAAAATATGAAAGAAACTAGAGTGAAACTAGAATAATATATGGATGCAAAAATATATGAACATATACAGATAGTCCTTGACTTACAACAATTCATTTAGTGACTGTTCAAAGTTACAAAAGCAATTTATAAGTGTTTTTCGCACTTCTGACTGTTGCAACACCCCCATGGTCACGTGATCAAAATTTGAATGCTTGGCAACTGATTCATATTTATGATGGTTGCACTGTCCCAGGGATCTGCTCTTGTTTTTTGCGATCAACAAAAGTCGGTGTGGAAGCTAGATTCACTTAACAACCATGTCACTAACTTAATAACTGTGGTGATTCACTTAACCCACCTGTGGCAAGAAAGGTTGTAAAATGAGTCAAAATTCACTTAACAAATGTTTCATTCAGGAATTTTGGGCTCAGTTGTGGTTATAAGTAAAGGCCCATTTATATTAAAGAATAGACTGATTAAATTTGATAGATAAGTCATGAAAGTCATGAGCACGCTGAAAAATACTAAGTGTACAGGTGTAGAAGAGCTGATGGGAGGAATGTTAAAATATGAATGCAGTTTGTTTATGGAGTGAATTGCAGACTACATTTGTGCCCCACAATTGGAAGAACATGATTTTTATATACAAAAGGAGAAATGGTAAAAATGAATGAGGAGAAAAGAAGGGGACTAGTTGTGTGAACTGTTTGTTAGAATTCTGACGGAAGCAGTTCAAAAGGGGACCATCCACAAAATTTGGGACTTGCATAGCAACTTTAGGTAGGGTAAGTCTTCAATAGAACATATTTTCCCCAAATTTTGTGTACTGTCCTCTTTATCAGGTTGTTGAAAAATTCATGAATGTGAGAAATAAAGTTGACTGTGTGTGTGTGTGTGTGTGTCTCAGCCAGTCCTTGAGTATTGAAGATTTGTCTTTAAATGAATCCAAACTCCAGCTCCTCTTTAGGACAATGATGGTTTATTCAATTCGGCATCAAACAACAAATACTCTAAGCAGGCAAGAATGGCTAAAAGCCAGGCAAGGTTAGAGTTGGGTTTGAGTTTGCTCCTTTTCCTTTTGTCACCATTATGAGACACACCCCACCACACCCAGGCCTATACTCAGTTCTAATTCTGGCCACGCCTAACCCATTATCCCTAAATGCTATTAACCCTATAACATGTCTACATCCCTACCCTATTCCGACCCTCACTAACTGATCCCNNNNTGGTGCCACCTTCACCATGTTTTAACCTAAATCCTAATTACCACCTATATGTGCCCCAACCCCCTTTAACAATATACATCACATCAATAAAGAGCCAGTTCCAGCAGCCCTGTAGTTGTTGCAGAATCCATCCTGCAGCCCTGCAG
>AZIM01001685.1:53428-69018 GCA_000516915.1 Ophiophagus hannah
AAAAAAAAAAAATCAAATCAACATGCTAGGTTGCAGGCACCCATTAATTGTATGCTCTAATTATGTACTAAGGCCTTTGGAAAAATAGATACGGTTGGGCCAACAACTTCCCAGCATGCCAGTTCTTCTTTAATTCAGGAACTGAAATTATAAGATTTTTTTTAAGGTTATGTGAAACAGCCTGGCAGACGTTGTTGGAAGTCTCTATGGATAGGGCTTTGCTCAGGTGATACAACTTCATTAGTTTCCAATAGTGTGGAATCCATCCTTTGTGACTAGTTATCTAATGCAGATATTCACAACCTTTTGGGGCTGAAATTCCACTCTACTGTCCTTACTCATGTTCTTCCTGTTCCTGGGTAATAGGAGAACAACCAAACTCCAGGGATAGAGCCAACGATGGGTTTTAATTTCTTGGCATTCTTTGGGGAACTCAGAAACATTCCTGGAAATGATATTGGAATCTGGCATTGTGTTTTGATGTTTCTCCCTTTTTTATTAGTCTTTTTTAATATAAAAAGTCACAGGGAGTGAGGAGCTTGGAGAATTAAAAAAAGAAGTCTGTTGGCACAGTGGTATCTTCAAATATTATATTGAATACTTCAGAACTAAATGTTCTTTAATCTGCCAGAAATGAGATCTTGGCAATATATAAAAAAATTATAGTGATAATTAAATCATCAGACCCAAGAGAGTTTTTTGATTAATCCTGTTCATTTGAGGAAGCTATTATGACATCGTCAATATTTTTCAGTCCCAGATTAACATTATTTGTCTTGTTACTTTGGTTGGATAGTTTGTCTTAATTTAAATAGTCTGTTGCATTTTTTTTTTTTGGTTTTATTGGATTTTAGGATTATATTAACATCCTTGATCTTTGTTAATTGCCCTAATATTTTTGAATAAAGAGCAGTTAGGCTTTAACTATTGCGACATAGTTGTATATTATTTATAATATCAACTATAACTGCTTTGTTCCATTTTTTTTCCTTTAGCCAAAACTGATAATACTTTCAAGGCTTTTCTGGATGCACGCAATCCCACGAAACAGCATTCTTCCACCTTGGAGTCTTTTCTTATCAAACCTGTGCAGAGAGTGCTGAAATACCCTTTGCTTTTGAAAGAACTGGTGTCTCTGACTGATGTAGAAAGTGAGGAGCATTACCATCTCACAGGTACTTCCCAGAAACTTAAATAGTTTTGGTTTATATTTAAATTAGTATTTGAAAACTGACACATGGATTTAGCACTGAGCTGTCTAAAGGAGAATTTATTATGCAATTTTCTCAATGTCTGTATTTTGAGCTTCACACTAAGAGCCTTGTGCATTGGGTTGCTTTAGACTAATAGCAGCTTGTTGCATTATCCAAGTGCTTAATTAAGATTTGAGCCAGATTCAAACTATGGCTTATCAATGGAATTATTTTACTAAACAGTACAAAAGGGTAGTCACTGTTTAAAAAAAAAAAGCTACTGTCAAATCTCTTTACAGCCATTCTGTCAAAGGGGAGATTAGACTTTTCCCAGTCAAGGCAATTTAACAATGACTTATTGTGACACCATATGTAGATCACACAGCACAATAAGCAGTGATGTGGGGCACCTTTTTGGTTTTGCTTAATGCAATAAATGAGATCATTATGGTTGTGAAGCTGGTTTTTACCCGTTATTATAGCAAAATTAGTCATTAAACCAAATATGGGTTTGGGTTAGGGTAAGCTTGTCGGTGGATAGGTAGGTAAGTCAGGGAAATTCTTGAGTAAGTTTGCTCAGAGAAATCACAGGAAAATGAGTTAAAAGTTTCAGCCCATTTTGTTCCTGTTTAAGAATGGAAGGGATGAACTTTGCATAACAGTGATTGCCATTGATCTGGGGATACTCTGACAGCTCAGATTGTGGTCTGGGAAATTATAGCCTTTCGTTGTATGCTGTCTCTTTTAATTATGATTTACGATTATGATGACTTATGATGATTTGTGAAACCAGTCAGAGTGAATGAACTTTCCTATGATTTGTGAAATACTGGGGTAGATTTGGCTGTTCTGGGTGTTTTTGATTTTTTTTTTACTAGTGAATGCCCAGGTTTTAATTAATTAGATGCCCTCCCCATTAGAAGGTACCATGTTATTAGTTTCATCGTTAACTAGACTTTGGAGATAAAGGTTATGGGGCTCAAACCTTCTACTAGGATTTAAACTTATATATTTGCATTAGCTTTAGAAGGTATCTGGGATATGATGCTAAGCCATTTTTTGGAAGGGATATACAGAGGCTGTAGAATAGAATATACAGCCCATTTTCCCTTAAGGTCTCAGAGCAGAGATATTCAGATGTTATAGTATGTCATGCCCCTGTGCATGGGACTACCTTTATATGACTTCCACCATGATCACTCTTGCGGGGAGATGGGTGGGTAGATAGAATTCCGAATTCCTGGTTTTGCACAGTGTATATCCTATGTGCTCTGAAACATTAAGGGAAGCTGATAGCTTCTGTATATCCCTTCCATCAGAGTGTTGATTGGAAGGACCTGAATCTCCTAATGCTAATGCTTTGTATATAATCATCCAAGTGTGAGGGTGCATGAGTTCAGTTCCTAGTAGATGCTGAGGGGAGTACAAGTAGCAGGTTTGACCTAAATAGAATAAGGTCTGGCTATTAATATCCAACAAGTCTCAATAAATATAATCTAATAAGGTGGTGCCTCCTGGTGGTCACAGTAATCAAAAACACCACACAGGATTTTATGTAAAAATAGAAATTTCTCTTCCTGCCAAGAAGGGTGAAATCATATAAAACCCCATACATGAGGGCAGGTCATAATGTAACATCTGTATCTCATTGGCCTGAGACCTTAAGGCAGGTACGTTAGATGTAACTATCTGCTAAATCACAGTCTTGTCTTCAAAACTGCAGAAGCGCTGAAGGCAATGGAAAAGGTGGCCAGTCACATCAATGAAATGCAAAAGATTTACGAGGATTATGGTGCAGTGTTTGACCAACTAGTTGCAGACCAGAGTGGAACTGAGAAAGAGGTAAGGAAGCCTGAATTCTATTTTTCAGTTTTATTCACAAACCAGTCAAACATTGGCAGAACAATCAAATTATACATGGATTTAGACAGATATTAGAATCATTCCCCCCCCCCGGTTCAGATTGGGAAGTTCAAAACAATTTCCTGAAAGGAAAGCAATAGCAGACATTTGTTATTCTGTCAAGAAAATTGTCTGGATTGTTATTAGAGCAAGGCTTGACTTGAGAGCAGTTTTTTTACTCTCAACAAGAAAAAAAAAAGATAGCAACTTCTTACTTCAGTTGCTGATCAATACCTTGTGTATCTGTTATCTTCTCTGTCATGTAATCTATTTTACACAGTACCATTAAAATATACAAACAGGTCACATCCTAGCTTTTAATTGGTGTTTATGAGGTGCAGATCACCCATCACTTGTTCTGAAGGCAAATTTTTTTAACTACAGTCCTGTCCGTGCATATATCCTCCTAGTAGTAAATCTCACAGCACTCAATGAGATTTTGGGTAGCTGCAGTAACTGGAGTCCAAGACATGTTAAAAAGAACGCCTCTTCAAAGTTTGCTGCCTTAGAAGGAAGCTTGCATATCTCATGAGATAACCTGTCACTATCAACTTTCACATTAACTGCTGACATTTTTTGAAACCATTGGAACGGTGAATTTACCTTTTTCTTAAATCAGTGGGTATTTTGCAGTGAACTTTTGGTGTAATGTTGATTGTCCTCTATTGAGGAAATTGTCTTCAACCTTCCTTCTTTTTTAGGTCACAGAACTTTCCATGGGAGAACTTCTTTTGCACTCTACTGTTTCATGGCTGAATCCATTCACATTGTTGGGCAAAACAAGAAAAGAGTTGGAGCTCACAGTGTTTGGTGAGTGATCAGTATCAATTTTATTAAAACCCCTCCCCCCTGCCAAAATTGGAAACTTAAGCTGTTTTAGGATAGACTTAACACAGCCAGTCACTAATCTGTTCAGAGTTGCATTGGTGATTCTGAGAATTCTCATCCCACCAGAAAATTAAAGCATTGCCATTTGGGGAATACTAGACCTGCTCCAATGCCTGCTGTCTAGTATCCCATAAGATCTTGCTTTAGGGAAGTACCATAAGGATTCATAATACCACTAACTTTTTCCCATTGGCCAGAAAGACAGCAGTAGACATGGTTTAATTAACATGGCAGTCAGGATTTGGGAGGTGGGTTTGAGTGCCTTTAGACTTTGAAGATTAGTTCAGTAATGGAAGGGGTTTATTTTCAGCTGCTGCATTTCTAAGATTAGATATGCAAAATGGATTAATTGCTGGGTTTAGGTATTCCAACTGTAGGGCTACCTGGATTGATGTAGTTAATTCTGTCTGTGATAGGGGCTGCTTGGAGTCAAAGCTGTGGTCAGTTATTTCTTTTTTGATGTTCTCAAAATGTTATTCTTTGAGCAATCCAGTTAAGAATTTCAAGAAACGAAACTATGTAGATGTTACTTATAAGATAAAATATAAGGATAAGCAAACAGATCTATTCACTCCCAGGAATTTTCCTGTCTTTCATGTACTTCTGTGTGCCAAAAATCTGTTTTAGAAGTGTTATAAGTTCTCCCAGAGCAGAGTTGGAGGGCAAGAGGTCTTCCTCTCTTGTTCCATTTTATGTCTAAGGGAGGACTAGAATTTGTGGTCTCCCTCCATCTAGTCCTGTAACTGAACTATCATACCAAACTAGCACTCAATACTTTAGTCCTTCCGTGGCTTTTCAGGACAGCCAGACCCTTTTAGTATGGTATTTCTCAATATTTCCTTGGACCAATATTTCATAGCAACAGTGGAAATCAACTGACACTTTTGCTGAGTGAAAAAGTCCTTCTCATTAACTGATCTTTGCATTTCTCCTGTCACTTATTCAGCAGTACTTGGTAATGTTGCAGTGTGATGGCAACTCATAGGCTGTAGTATTTGGAAGGTACCAAGATGGATGCTTTTAGCAATTTCATGTGGAAAGCAAATTCCAAACATTAGAATGAATGTCATGTAACTTTTCTTAGCAGCTATTAAGCTTCCCGTTGGTCTTATGCAATTGAATGTTACTTACTGTATGTAATATAGTATATATTTAAGTATATATTAAATACAGTTGTACATATGGCAGAATTATTGTTGTGTATTTAAACAAGCATGTTTGTATGCTATCTCATTTGGTTTTTAGTATTACAGGAACACCCCCCCCCGATGTTTCTTATACATGCATATTTCTTACTGTTGAACCTGATTTTAATATTTTATTTTAATCTATTCTGTATTTGCATAATCCTATTCATAGTTTGTGTCCTATTTTGACATGCAGCTTGAAGTGTGTGTGATAATATTATTAGGAAATTACTGGCAGGTTCAGGAATTTGGCCCAAGACCTTGACCAAACAGTGAAGTACTTATCAGTGGCATTTCTAATGCACATTGTCAGTTCCTGATGAGTTTTAAAAAGTAACTTAGCATGTACTGAAAAGTATGGCAGTATACCAATAAAAGTTATCTTCTCTTTCTTAGTTTTCAAACGGGCAGTCATCTTAGTGTATAAAGAGAACTGCAAATTAAAAAAGAAATTGGTAAGTATTTAGATAACTAATAAATCATGAGTGATCTATATAAGTATATGGTTGGAATAATCATGTATGTATCTTTAAAAGCCTTAGATGTTTAGATTTAAAATGATTATCCTAGCTGAACATGAAATAGTTTGCAAAAACACACATAAGCTATGTTCTTAGTAATTAAGTAGCATAAATCAGGCAAGTGCCCTCTCTTATATTATGATCACATTTAAAAAAAAATAGAAGTGAAGATCAAAATTCTTAGATTGAACAACAAGGAGTTTCTGGGATAATATTTTTAATTGTCTTCTCTTTTTGTCCTTTTAAAAAGGCAGGTAATGTCCGTAATAATCAGAATGATCTGGATTTGTTTAAATTTCGTTGGCTGATTCCTTTATCTGCTCTTCAGGTTCGACTGGGTAATACAGCAGGTGACTTGATTTTACTAAACATATAATTTTTAAATAGTCTCTATTTTTAACATTTTGAAAGTTTGTCAACCATGAATATATTGTGTTAAAGTTTTCATTAGTTCTTTCATAAATAAATAAATATTGCACTGATAAATGTTCAGTGTATCAAGCAGGCTATTCACCACAACATTGGAATAGTTTTAAATGCCACAGAATTTATAGAAATAATTCACTCTAGTTAACTTTAAAGCACTTTTAATACTTTTGTACATTAGGCAGTAAGCCTATTCTTACTTCCTCTGCTGATCTAAAAGCTTTTTCCACTGTAAGGTACTTTTGGTCAGTGATGAAATACTTCTGACAAATGGAACAGAAAAGGCAATCTTTGCTGATTGCCCCTCTTTCCTGCTAATTTCCCATGTCCATGCTACCTTTTAAAGGGTTGGGTGGTTTTTGGAAACACCAAAAAAGGCAGTAGTGGGAGGCTGCAGTGGGAAAAGGAAGGGATTGCTGAGAGCCATTACATCCTAATTTTACATTAATTTGCATGTGAATCCCGTGAGTAGAATTCGACTCAAGAAAGTCTTATCAACAACAACAACAACAACAACAAAATAATCTCAGAGTTCCAAATAGGAGACAAGGAGAAGAAAGGATGGCTTTACTTTACAGGAAAGTTTTTTTAAACCAAATAACAATAATCCTTGTTTTTTCTGATCAATCATTAAATGTGTTTGTGTGAATCTCCAAAGAACTCCCTAAAACAATGTCAAAACAATGCTTTGAAGTATGAATTGTTTCTAGTAACAAATAATAAAGCTAATACAGTTGAAATGCTAAAGCATGTATAAAGTATTTTTCATTCTTGCCTTTGATCAATTATAAATTAATCAGAATAAATTGTAAACACAAAATACAGTGCTTCATTGCAGGTACGCACAGATTTTTTATGCTTCTAAATTTAAGAAAAATTAAGCTTAAGAAGCTTAAGAATTCAAAATTTAAGAAAGACCGGGTAGTTCTCCATTAGCAATTACTTATTCAGTAACTATTTTAAGTTATGATGATGAACAAGTGGTACCTACCAACAATCCTCAAAATTTCTGGCTGCGCCAGCAGCCCTCTGATCACGTGATCATGATCCGGGTGCTTGGCAATTTTGAGGACTAATTGCAAGTCCCTTCATTCAATGCCCCCTTAACTCTTAATGGTTGCTGAATAAATGGATGTAACACAGGATTACTTGTACTTAGCAGAAAAGCCAGATCTCAGTTTCGTTCACGGTTTGAATTTTGGAAGACAATGATAAACTATTTATAAAAAAANCCTTGTTGCAAGAAAAAAAAAACAATTGACATGATCTCTTGGATGAACTTGAAGCCCTAATTATATTCTCATATATGAAATTCTTTGGCTAGAGATTTGTAGGTATCATTAAATGTTTGTAAGAAAGTGTCTTTCTACCCACAGGAACAGAAAACAGCAGTATTTGGGAACTGATTCATACAAAGTCGGAATTAGAAGGAAGACCTGAAACAACCTTCCAGTTGTGCAGCAGGTAGAACCAAAACTTGATTCCTAGTTTCTAAGTGGATTGTTTCTACTTTCTTCTTTTTAAACAATATCATAAATTAATATTAATAAATTAATCTCTGTAAATACTATACTATTTATTTATTCACGTAAGAGTCCCATATGCATCTATCTTGTTTGGTCAAAGTCAGATGAAATATTCTTACGATGCTATTCAGAGTTCTCAAAAGTGAACCAAACAGAAGTGCTAATTTGGGGGATACGCAAAAGACTAACCTGGACCATATGCCTCGTTTTGTTACCTAGAATACAAATGTTGCTTTGGGCAACAAAGGAATCATTATATACAAAGAGAATCAGGCCTTGATACCTAATATTATCAGTAACTTAATGTTCTGAATTTTAAAAAAACTATTAGGGATTTTTGCATTGACTTAATTACTGTTTTTTTCCCCACAACTACAGAGACTGTGAAAGCAAGACCAACATAGTCAAAGTGATTCGTTCAATTCTAAGAGAAAACTTCAGGCGTCAAATAAAATGCGACTTGCCCTTTGAGAAATCATATAAAAATCGCCTCATACTGCATAAGAATCGAATCCCGGTTTCAGCAAAATTGGGTAAGAAAATATTTTCTAATCTGTGTCAATATTAATCATGATCAATTACGCTTCAACAGGAGATCTTAGTTACATTCCACTGAAAGTGTTGGAGAAGCAAAACAAGATCTGTCTATCCCATAGAATGCCTACCAAAATACTTACTTAGAATTCAATGGGGTGATATTTTTTCCCCTTACCACACTTACTATGGCAACTGTTATGGGAAATTGGCCATAGTGTTCCAAATGTGCCAATGGGTTCAAATTAATTAACAGGAAACAAATTTTAACCTAATATAATAAAGAAATAATGTGTATTTTCCATCTTGAAATAATTTAAGGGTTATATTTACAAGCCAGCTTGAAATCTTTAGATTACATTAGCTGAGCTTGAATCAGTTATGCTAGTTCAATATAACTGCTCTATCTACAATGGAAGATATCAACAAATTTATATAGACAATCCTTGCTTACCAAGCGCTTGTGCAGCAACCATTTAAAATTAAGGTGCTTGAGAAATACTTATGCCCAGTTTTCACAATTGTGGCAATCGCCACATCCCTGAAGTCCCATGACTAATTGCAGTTTGAGTGCCTGGCAATCAGTATGCATTTTGCATGCAGTTGCAGTTTACCATGATCGCATGATCACTATTTGTGACCTTCATATCCAAATTCTGACAGGCAAAGTCAGTGGGGAAGCCCCTTGGAAGTAGCAAGTCAGTCGTGTGATATTGTGCTTAATGATCCACTGTGATTCGCTTGATGACCACAGCCAGAACCTATACTGTAAGCCTGTGCAGTTATGTAAAATTTCACTTTATTTGCATTGCTTAACAATCGAATTGCCGGTCCAATTGTGTGTTCTGTGAGAACTTCCTATAATGGGACAAATATTCTAGCTGAAAAGGTGAAAATTCAAAGTAAAGGATTTTGTGGTTTTAAAAATCATTAAAATTATTCCATTACCTGTTTTCTTTGACTATGTACTGCCTGGCTCAAATTTCTCCTTTAGCAATTGTACAACAATGACTAGGAAACTTCAGGTGATTTCAGGAGTTCCATTAACCTTCATGCTCTTCTTCAAAGACCAGTTATTTTTGGTGCCCATGGATGCTTTCTAGGCACTTTCCAGGCTATACCTCTCACCTCGCTTGACTTTTTTTTCTATCATTTTAATTGAAAAGCAATCAATGGAAGGCTTGTGTCATGCTACAAAGTAAAACGCTTCCCTAGGACCCTTCTGTAGAGTCTGTAATAACAATGATGCCAGAAAGTTTTAATCTAGGACCTATTCTGGAAGAGTTCATCCAACTAGAAAAAGCCAAGACTAAATTGGTGAAAAGCATCATAGGGGGCCTAGGAGAATGGAGGAGCAACCATATTTGTTCTCACAAAATACCCAAATATCAGTAGGCAATCATGTTTTCCTTTTGCCAAATATGCTAGTCTTAAAAGATTGCCTGCCCCCTGTTGTCCAGATTCCCACTGTTTATTTTCTGAAGTATCTCTCTCTGTCTCTCTCTTCTATAGCACTTAATTGCATCAATCATAATATTTAAATGGGTTACCACAGTTGTTGAATACAGAAACTTGATGGGTGTATTTTTACATTGGCAGCTTCTTCCAGATCACTGAAATTACTGAAGAATTCTCCCAGTCATGAATGGAACAGCAGCACAAGAAAAGGAAATGAACTGGATTCTGATGAATGCAGTTTGGGCAGCAGTACACCAAGTAGCAGCTGCCAAACTACTGACAGTATCCTGGAATCTAAAAACTCCTCTCCCATGAAGAGTTTGCAGAGCTGTGCATCCGATTTGTCAAATAGTCCTGTAAAGGAATCTGATATTCTAAGCGATGAGGAAGATAATTTCCAGCAACTTCTGAAAAAAGGCAATCCCACGAAAGACATAGAAATCCAGTTCCAGCAGTTGCAGATTTCTGAGATTCAGAACGGTGATGTGGAGACGAGATATCCTCCTGAGATAGAGAACGGAGGCGGGCAGAGAGCAGAAGAGCAGCCTAAACTAGTCCGTGCTCATTTTTGCCCTATTAAACGAAAAGTGAACAGCACAAGACGTGACAAAGGAACATTGCGGGCAATGCAAGAACAGCATCTGTCGCTTGACAATCAGCCTGATTCTCCGGGTTTTGACCTGAATTCAGTTTTAGAAAGGGAATTCAGCGTGCAAAGTTTGACATCAGTGGTTAATGAGGATTGCTTTTATGAAGCAGGAGACAGACATGGAAAGTCCTAGCTATTTTGATTTGCATCTTGATAAAGCTACTTACTCTTCAGTTTAATGCACTACTGGGTTTTCTCACAAAAGTAGTTGTAAAGGCTTAAGTTATTTTAATTTATTCCAAAAGAAAAGAGTTTACCTTGAATTTGTAAGTTCTGTAAACTAATCTCTTCCCCTTTCAGTATTAGGTAACATTTAAATATTTTTGAAAACATGGGGAGGTGAGATGTTCATTTTTTTGACCTGAGTCCAATTAGTTTTCATTGAGCATTTAAGAGCATGTTAGTTTTTGCTTTATTTAAAGTCAAATTAAATTATTTCAATGCAGAGTAACAAAGTCCTCTGTACATTGTATTAAAATGTAAATATGTTTATATTTGATTTTTATATATGTTTATATATGTTTGTACATATAAAAAGCTTGTACTGTAATCTTATGGTATTTTTATTTTCTCTATAAGCTTGTACAGTAAAATGTTAATTGAAATAGGTAGATTTGTGAGTGTTTTAATCTTGGCGGGTGGGGTTGGTTACTTTTCAGTTATTTTACATTTTGTCTTGGGACTTGATTGCACTTAGAAGATAAAGTAGTATGACTTGAGTTTTAAGAAAAATGATCCTTATTCTCATTTGTAAATTTCATGTACAATTTTGGTTAAAACTGAAGAATATATTCAGAGTCAAATTTATTTCAGTCCAATCCAAAAACCCATTAGACTTTGTGGTTGCCTAATTCTAGGAAAGAAAATTTGTCAGTCCGTTTGAATTTGGATTCCTTTTTCTTTTTCAGTTCTTCTCTATAGTTATATGCAAAAAGATCTGGATCTTCATCACACATTTTCCTGTAGACATTACAAAGGTTTTTAAACTGAAATAAGGACAGTTGAGGTGGATATAGAGTTGGGTCAACATCTGCCTCCATGAGCAGATGTTTAGTTTTTTCAAGGCGGTCAGCTTCTGGAAATAAAATCCTGAAACAAAACAATATTGGTAATCAATAAGGAGCATCCATTGATTTTACTTCAGATTTCTCAGTTCAAACAATGTCTTCCACAGCTGCACTATGACTCATGGGCCTCTGCAGAAGAGGTGATATTGGGGAAAATGATAAAATGAGCACTGCAACATAAGCTCTGTCCCCTTTGCATGTGTATTGTGATCTCATCTACATGAAGGGTGAAGTTGCACTGCAGTGCTTTGTCATTCTGCTAAAACAATTGGATTCTGGGAATGCTTTTGCTATCACTAATAGCAAGAGTAATATTAATGCAGTGGTATACTCTGAAGCAGGGGTGGGATGCTACCGGTTCTATGGAACCAGTAGCTCTGAAGAGCAGCAGACATAGAACTGGTTNAAAAAGGGCTTTTCCAACCACTGCACACCTGCACGCAGCACTGCTCAGCTGTCCAGGCAGCTCAGCAGGTCATAAATTACACTCACGTGACTCGTGCATGCGCATGCAATGCAAAGCAACAGAACCGTTAGTTATACCGGTCGGATCCCATCCCTCCTCTGAAGACAAGCACATGGCATGCCTTTCATGAGGTTACTGCAAAAGGATGAAAGAACAGATACCCTCGTGCTCCAACTCTTGCACAACTAAGGTAGAGAAATAAGTGATGTCTTCAGAGGTGGATGCCACTAGCAATCTGCTCTGCCCTGCCTTTTTATCAAATTTATCATTTTTTAAATCAAATTTCTAGGCTGGATTGCCTAGACACTAGAATTTGAATATAGAGCTTTTTACCATTTATATTCTAGTGTTTTTTTAAAACTAGGCAAAATGTTAATACATATTGTAAGTCCATGTATGATATGCCATAGGCTAAATAATAAATATCAAATTTCTGATTTAACAAAAAACAAATTCCTTCCTGACTGTAAGGAGCTAAGAAGCAATTATTTCAGAGAAGGAAACTAAATGTCACAAACCTCATTCAGTTGTATCATAACATTGTTCTCTTGTCTCTAGTAAGGCAGATTTTTTTTCTTTGTGTTTACAATGGTTTGCTGAGGATTGTCCCTGACCTCTCAGTATATATGGAAAAGGCAACACTTCATATC
Organism: Ophiophagus hannah; assembly: GCA_000516915.1. Lineage (NCBI taxonomy): Eukaryota > Metazoa > Chordata > Lepidosauria > Squamata > Elapidae > Ophiophagus > Ophiophagus hannah. Next base: position 65,896 of record AZIM01001685.1, read on the forward strand.
AGATTTTATGTACCAGCATGTTACTTCAACTTGGCCCTCAGTGAAAAGGAACTTAAGGCAATATAAATAAGACCTTGGAATTTTTCTTGTAATGTCTTCCATTCTATGACTAGGTACAAAGTAGACAGTAACATTTAGATTTAATTTAGTCATGTTTGCATTGCCTCAATATTTTCCAGCATGTTTTCAAGTGCCAGAACACAGCAGGTAATTCCTCACTATCTGCATTCAGTCAATATACAGGTAGTCCTGATTTATGATCACAGTAAATCCAAAATTGCTGTTGCTAAACTAGATAGCTATTAAGTGAGTTTTGCTCCTTTTTATGACCTTCTTTGCCATAGCTGTTAAGTGAATCACTGCAGTTGTTAACCTCATAACAGATGTTTAAGTGAATCTGGCTTCCACACTGACTTGTCAGAAGGTTGCAAAAGATAAGACCAGGACACTGTAACCTCTTAAATACATGCCAGTTGCCAAGCATCTGAATTTTGATCATGTGTCCATCGGGATGCTACAATGGCTATAAGTGTGAACTAGTGTCATAAATCACGTTTTTCAGTGTCATTGTAACTTTGAACGTTCATCAAACAAATTGTTGTTAGTCAAGGGCTACCTCTACTATAAAAATCCACCTGAGCAGGTAAATATATTACAACTGTGTTCAAGGCTTAAAGCTATGAAGAGAAATAAAAAACAGTGCAATACAAATGAGAAAATTTCTTGAAGTAATCACATGCGCAAGTGTATGGCCTCCCCCCTGCAGAGGGGGGGCAAACAAATGAAAACAAATCTTTATATGTCATTCATTTTCTTACCTTGCACCATGATGACAATATTTTCTTCTGTACTGGAAAATACTTTGAACAACTTTTTCCACCATCTTAAATGGCTGTTTTATTTTGGGTTCCACTAGTGGTGTAAAATGGACAAGTGTCACGTCTACCTGAGATTAATATATATAAAAATTATTATACTTATAGCAGTAAGGAGATATATTTTAGTATAAACTTATATACACATAAATGTCATTTAAAGGAGGAATTGCAATTCTATTGACCAATAAATCAGGTTTCAAGTTCACAATGTGGACCTCCTGCTGTTTCATAACATAAAATAAAACAATGCTTTCAGGAAAATGGGAACAGATCAGTAAGAGAAACAGACATTATAAAAGTACTATTAAAATGAATTAACTTTTGCTGTCAATTCTTCTAAATTTCAATTTCTGGATCTGTGATGCAAAAGTCCNTTATATAATTTGATGTATCCCTTTGCTACTGTCATCTAATGTTTATAGATTTTTGTTGCCTAGATCTTGTAGCCATTCTACAGTAAACTCTTGTAGAATAGAAGAATTTCTCTATATTATTGGAAAAGGGAATCCTGTTTCTCATTCAATTTTCTTCTACTTGATCGAAAATGGTCCTCAAAATTCAGCAAAAAGCAGCAACATTCTGAATAGAATTATGAATTAGTGGATTTTCCCCCTGATCGTCACACTGCATGTTTGCATGAAAATAAAAATAGGCTGAAATAAATATGGCATCCTCAAAGAAGACCTGCATTTTTTTTTAATCCTCTGGAAATGCAAAACACATCTTACTGTTTACTCCATTACAGAGTCTGGGTTCTCAGAACACTCGGGAAAGCTGCAATGTTACTATGGAAACCAATATAGGAAATTAGTGTTCACTTGTAATTGGTTGCTTTGAAATTACTGACATTATATCCTATTTTTTAGTTATGCATATTAACAAGTTCCATTTCAACACACTGATTTTTGATAATCATAGTAGCTTTGCCATTTTATTTTGCAAATACGTTTTAGCAGAGAATAAATGTTTACTGCAAACACAAAATCAGGTTCACTTAACTGAGAAAAAAATCTTGTACCTTCTGTCAAACTCTTTTAAAAATTAATGCAAATAAAATCCTGAATTTTGTTAGGTGCTGTAATATGCATGTAAAATAAATAATTAAGTCTGAATTTTGCTATGTGTTACAAAAAAAATAACCTTAAGAAGTTAGAAGGGACTTTCAAAGAAGAAATGGGAAACTGAAGATAGGTCCGTTAAAAGGAATCAGTCACAGCAGATGACCGCAGCAGAATGAAGAGCAGGCTCTCTGTAATTCCTCTCCAGATAAGGAGAGGACATNACATGACATTGCTCACAAGTCCAGACAGCTGCTTCGTGCAAGAAGATTGCAAGATATTGGTTTCTAGTGGACTTAGAGCTCTGGGAGGGAGGAATAGCCACCTTTCTGCTCAAACCACGGTGCCTTCAAACGGACGCTTGGGTCACATACCAATCACTTTTAGAAATCAACTGTTAACTGCTTTTCAGCTCTTGGGAACTCTTGGATCCAAAAGTTTGACAGCAGTGGTGAATTTCCTTCAATTGCTAGTTAGAAGAAGTTTTAAATACAAATTTAAGTGCTTAAAAATTCTTTTGAAATGAACAGCGGAACTTAAGAGGGAAGCGTAATATTCAAACTTGTAGGCAGTTATCTACAGAAAATTATCCAAGTTGCACTGAGTTATCTGCCAAAACAAAACAAAAAAAATGAGAAAAACTATGTGTCTCTGTATATATATTATGTATGTACATTGCTTTCTAGATTTAAAAAAAAGTATACACGCACATTCATGTTCTTTTTATATAAAAACAAAGAATAATATGATAGTTCTATAGCATTAACCACTTCAAATTCAAATTCAGTTTCTTCCAAGTCCTATGTTCCTACAGACCCACTACTGGCTTCGTTACTTCATTTTACATCCATTCTGCCCACTTTTTACATAAAGCTGATCTCTCTACATTGTTGTAATCTTCATTCTTAAATAAATATTTAATCTCATTGTACAAGGTGCAATGACAATAAACTAAACTAAACTAAGAATCTGTAGGATGGATCCAACCCTTTCCAAGTAGAAACCCATTTAAACAGTTGGACCCTAACCCTGAAGAATCTGTACTTCCCAGAGATGTTCTGGAAGGTCCCATGGTTCTAAACCAGTGGTTGCCAACTGGCGGGCCAGGGACCACTGGTGGTCTGTGAGAAAATTTTGGTGGTCCGCAGAGAATGTCCCCAAGGCACTCCCCCCAAAGCAATTAATCC